>ML208459.1:2633-47631 GCA_004369065.1 Pluteus cervinus
TTGAGGGTAATAAACTCCTCTGAGATGAAGAAGCGGTGGTGGCGCTTGTTTTCTGGTATTTCAGGTTGCATTTTTTGCACTAGGCGCGTTGGTTTTGGTGTTGGCGTTTGGAGTCCAGTCTACGTTTGGAGAAGGTGGAGGGTCCAAGGGACTGGTTGTTAATTTGATTAGGGTATTAGGGTATAAATTCCCACGTCCAGGGATTCTTTCAAGTTTGTGGGATTCCTGGATACAGTATTTCCTAAGTAGATCGACTATCATCTACTAAAAAAAAATTAGGAGTCTGCTTACAGGAGACTAAGTATTTCCGCAAGACGCCAGAGTGTCTGATTTCATGCACCCGATTGACCTGAAGAAAAGTGAATTCAAACTAAGAAGTCGGATTCAGATCTTGGAAGGCCAAAAAGGATTGATCAGATCTGTCGATGAGAGGTTTCTATGAATCCGACTGAACATATCGGAACGACGTCGACAACGCATCACCAAAATAGTACAGTAATCCAAAGCGAGGTTGGCGATGATACATCACATGTCCTGGCAGGTTCGGCCAAACCATTTCGATGGAGGCCTATTCATAAAATCATTGAAACCTTAATGGTCGTCGCACTTGTTGTGTGCACGTATTTGATATCATGTCTAGAAGCAAATGTTATTACTCTACATCATTTCATATGGGTATATTAGCTTACCTCTCTAGAAAGTCGAGGACTATCCGCTGGGGACGTTTTCGCCTTCCATGCTCCGTATTAAGCAAGGGGAATTTGATCCACAAGGCTAGCGTAGCCCGGATATCAGGGTGCAGACAAGCTGTTAACTTTGAGAGGACGCGTGATTCGGCAGTAAGGCTTCGTTCAATGGTTAGAAAGGTGTTATTGGCGCTATCCAATAGCTTTTCCGGGCGAATACCTACAGGATATGTGTAGTGAGGGCATAGTCCGACAAGATCTGAGAGGTCATTACCTTCGTATAACTGTAAATACTCTTCCTCCACCTCTTCCAGCTGGAGTTCCACGTCCTCGGACTCCTCCGCCAATAGGCCACTATCAAGTTGAGCCACATCGCCATCCCCACGTCCATTCAACTCTATTAGTCGATTCTTCAAGGATTTGATCTGCTTTCGGAGCTCGAAGGTGCGATCAAGCCGGGGATCCTTGAGGACGGGTTTGCCTTCCGCTGGAGACTCGGCTACAGCCGTCGTTGAACCTGACTGGGTCTCCTGTGAGGTGACTTCGGCTGCCGTTTCCGACTTCTCGTCGTGCCGTTCCACGGATAAAAGTGATTGAATAGTCGAATCTTGCACCCCAGGACGAATTTCAGACGAGCGGATATGATGCCGAGCTTGAGATATATTCACAACTTCCTCCATCCCCATGCGAGAAGCTTCTTCAATCGTGATTGGCTCTTCACGTCGACAGAGTAGTACGCGTGCTTCTATGGCCCATTCCGGTATATCGTACGCCTTCCCGAGGACAATCTTGTCAACAGGGGAGGAAACGGGTTCAATCTTCTCGAGTGCTAGTTTGACGATCGACTCGAATTCCCAGTCATGTGCGACCTTGAGGATAGACGCCCATTCATCGAATGAGGTGGCCTCGTATTGGCCGTATTCACTGAAAGCATAATTCATGTCAAACTAAGATAGAGCTTCGACAGTTAAGGTGGACTCACGTTGGGAAGAGAATAGCCAAGAACCTTTCAAGATCGACCACACTGACCCCTTGGACCAACGGCGCAAAATATTCCGGGTCTGTCTCCGTCTGGTTGACGATCAATTTCTCTAAATTTCCAGAATGTTTCTTCAAGATGAACATCGGGAGATTGAAGTAAACATCATCAACCTGAGAGGAACGGACCGTTATTTCAAGGTTTGATGTCTGGAAAATTGGAGCATATAAATCACCTTGAGGGTAATGAACTCTTCTGTAACGAAGAATCGATGGTGGCGCTGGTTTTTTGGGATTTCGGGCTGCATAGTTGCAGAGCACTTGGAAGCCGGAGAGGTCTGGTTCGAGGCCAAAAGCAAAGCCGCGCGTGAACGCGTGAACCTTTTGTCATCGTGGGAAAAGGTGTTATCTCTGGATCTCTTGCCAAGTTCATGAGTTGTTGACGATTGCGCAACCTCTAGAGGCGATATGCACAACGACAAACTCCCACTTGAACTATGGAGAGAAATAACCGAAATTTCTGCGAGCTTCAGTTTACACCAAGCCGCCACTCTTGCCCTTGTTTCTCGCACGTCCTTCGATTGGTAGTGTATCCTTCCTTGATCGCCTTATCGTGATTGTATTCATTTCTGTGCTATAGGGTCCAGCCGTTTCTATACAGAACGGTTGTATACTACGATGAAGGAAAGGGATGGCCCCTCAAAGTTGCCAGTCTGGAGTGGTTTCAAGTCAAAGGGTGCCATCTTCGAAACCTCATGTGGGGCGAACTAGGACGCGAACATCTCCAGCTTCTGGTTTCTATCCTGGAATTATGCGCCGCGATCGAAAACCTTGCGGTCTGGGGAAACATACAAGGAACCGACATCTCAGTCCTTCGCCCAGCTCTTTCCAAACTCAGGCTACGCGAACTATCCATAAACCCCTTCGCTCTTTTTGTCACCAAACAATTTCGCGAGACGGAAGCTCAAGATCCTATATTCCGGCACATCACCCATTTTCACGTTATCAACGCCCAACGACAACTGCTGGACTGGGAAGATCTGATGGGGCTGATGCACCTCCCACATGTAGCTTACGTCGGCCTGCCCTCTCAGGTTAATCCAAACGCTATCGATGGGATATTGCAACATTGCAAACACGTAGAGGTTTTAGTAGTAATGCAGCGTATTAGGATGCGGGTATGGGACCATGATCAGGAGCCGGACGCACCCTCAGGAGGGATCCCGAGCGATCCTCGAGTTCTGTATATCCCCTTGCTGATAGTCGATGAGTGGAAGAAAAGCGCATTGGGTGCGAAGAGCATATGGCAGAAATCGGAAGAGGTTATTGCAAAGCGGAAGAGGCAGGGCTCTTGGCTTGTTTACAACTAATTCGGTGTGTCAATCCGATGTAGAGGAGCCATATCGTTGGGCTCAAATTCTTTATTGGCTCATCGGATGCTAAGGCGATACCAGGGCGAGATGCCTGGAGCAGGCCATAGTGCTTCTAGTAGGCATAGAAATCAAATTCGGGAATTGATTGTAATAAGAGGACTGTGTAGTTGAGGGCTCGACGAAGGATAAAAAACGAGTTACCTCAAGTTTTGACTCATGATATATGTACAGAGGCGGTTTATCTATTGTATGATGTCCACACTGAATATTACAGTACACCCTGCAATTGTGTCGAGACCAAGTCGAGACTCGGTTGCACCACTATTACTAGTACTAGCTACGGGTTATTTTCTTACTGAAAGGTATGGGAACCGCAACGGTCCCTGTCGAGTTTATCGTGTATTCGAGGCCATGCCTAGTCATATTTGCATCGTCACATTCCGTATTGGCTTACCTATTCAGAACATCAAGAGCTATCCGCTGAGGACGCTTTCGAATTCCATCCTTTGTGTTAAACAAGGGGAAACCGATGTACAAGACCTGTATATGCCTGGAATTAGGGTGCATACAGCCTGTTAACATTGATATGAGGCTTGATTCGGCGAGACTGGTTCGCGTAATGCTTATGCATACGTCATGGGTGTAATTAGTGCCATTCCAGTCCGTAGAACGACAGTGGCCCGCTTCGCTGTGAAGACCTGAAAAAAAGGGGGGGTCGTGATTAGAGGTTGCGATGGAACCTGCGATAATATTACCTTTATATAATTCCAAATATTCGTCTTCCAAATCGTCTATTTGGGTTTCCACGTCCTCAGACTCTTTCACCAACACTAGTCGGTACTTCAGAGCCTCGAGCTGCGTTCGGAGCTCAATGGCACGAGAAAGCCTGGGATCTCTGTGGACGGCGGGTTTACTTTCTACTGGAGATTCGCCTAAGATTGCGGCCGAATCTGAAAGCACGCCCTGAGAAGTATCAGGTGGTAATGCGATCTCAACCACCACATTCTCCTTCGGATCCTCGTCCTGTTCCCTGGATAGAATGGAATGGATAGTCGAATCTTGCACCCCAGGACGAATTTCAGAGGAGCGAATATGATGTCGAGCTTGGGATATATTCACAACTTCCTCTGTCCCCATCCGACACCCCTCTTCCTGCGTGATCGGTTCTTCACGTCGACAAAGCAGTACGCGTGCTTCCGTGGCCCATCCTGGAATATTGTATGTCCTCCCGAGGATGAGTTTATCAACAGGGGAAGAAACGGGTTCGATTTTCTCCAGTGCTAGTTTGACAATAGACTCGAATTCCCAATTATGAGCAACCTTGAGAATAGACGCCCATTCATCAAATGAAGTAGCCTCATATTGGCCGTATTCACTAAGGATACCTCGATTGAGAGGAGGACTAACACGGCAAATGGGAAGATAGCCTCACGTTGGGAAGAGGACGGCCAAGAACCTTTCGAGATCAACGGCACTGACTCCCTGGACCAATGCTGCAAAACATTCCGGATCGGTTTCTGTCCGGTCGGTGATCAACTTCTCTAGCTTTCTGGAGTGCTTCATGAGAATAAATGTTGGAAGATTGAAGTAAACTTCATCGACCTGCGAGGAAAAACGAGCCGTTATCTCGAGGATAGAACTTCCGGAGAAATTGGGGAATATATAACTCACCTTGAGGGTAATAAATTCTTCCTTCAAGAAGAAGCGATGATGGCGCTGGTTTTCCGCAATTTCGGGCTGCATAGTTGCAAAAACTGGACTTGACCCTACAGTAAATGTGGTGGTTTGAGACTAACTCAAATCGTGGGTGGATGGTCTGAACCCTTGTCATCGTGCACGTGGGAACAGGACCAGCATGTTTGCCAAGTTCTTAGTTCACCAGGCCGCCGTGGTTTTTGACGACTGTGCACCGGCAATTCACGGAAATGGGAAATATTTTCCTATTCGAATTGACTATATAAACAACTATAAGTTTACTGACTTTGTTGTTGGTTGTGGTACAGTGAGTGCAAGGCAGGGAAGCTCTGAATAACACAGGGGAGGGTTACACAGATACAAGATTCGTAAATTCATTCACGATCTCAACACGTCGGTGGGGGTGCTTATCATTGAGATAGCACCCCATCGCGTCCCGACATCCGTTCGTCGGCTTGCAATAAAAACAGCGCAAGCCGACGATGGATTCCCCTATAGTCGGGTGACGCTTCGACGACAACTCGTCCATAGAGAACGGACGACCTTCCGCACAGTACGAGCTAGCGGAAGACCCCGATCAACTGTAGAGATAGACATCGAGTTCTCGTACACCCAGCCTGAAAGGGAAACCAACCTCGTTTCGCGTTCGCTCTGGCATTGGCCCTCTTTATCTGCTTCAGTGCAAGCGGCACCGACGGTCTCCCCTGCTTTGGACCCTCAACGCTGGTAGAGGGTTCCAATATCAGCGCTGAAGAAACTGTCAGTATTTTCAATACGTCACAATCAATAGACGTACGCAAGACGGTCGGTACCGCATTCCTGGACTTTGGTCTCACCCCCGCAACACCGTTGTGACGGTTCGTCATTGTGATAAATTGATAGGTGGTAGTGTGTGCGCAAGATGTTGCGGGGGTGGTTTCGAGAAGCAGAGAATCTTCGGCAGGGCATTTCCAAGACACAAACGAACGAATTATATGTCTTTACTCTTCATTCCACTCGCCGTGCGGTTTGCCCATGTCCTTTGCTCCTCAACTGAGATGACTTCTTCGGGAAAGTCGAGCTACGTACAACTGAATAGATGTGCTGCGCCTTCAAGTGGTAGCGAGTCGAAATTATGGACGATATCGCCCCCGCAACATGTTGCATCCACGCTGCTGTCGAGCCCTTGACCCCACATATCATGGCCAAACCCTGGATATTTTCGGAATCAAGTAGTTGTTGGTTGAATTGATCTTGTATCCGCAAGTCTTAGTCTATGGAGCGAAGACGAAGTGAACTTACTTACCCATGAAGTCTTCCCCACTCGAAGTCTCAAGTGCACAGTTAACATCGAGGCACAGTCTATTTCAGACTATTGGCCCCGATATCGATGGTTGCCGTGTTGATGCCTTGTGGGTGCGTGTGGGCGTTCAGAATTCTTGATTATCAAAGCAATTCTGAATATATTTACGTGTTCCCCATGTCGAGAAGACGCCTCGCGAGAGCCTGGCACGATTTTACATGCGCCTATGCCGTCAGAGCTCTCCATTATCTTGTTTCCAGTTGAAGAAAGTTCAAAGAAATGTTGAACTCACGAATACTGCACGAATACCACCGACTCTGCTTCCAGCTTGGTTCGCAACGGAAACTGTTTGCTTGGTATCTGGATCGAACGAGCTCGAGGTTGATTGAAGCCATCAAATTTAAAAGGCACCGACCGAATTTGAATCAGATAAGCGCCCATTCCCAAGACGGTCGAGGACCGAGGTTGACAAAGTCAGGGAATTAGGTGGACCTCCTGCTACCAGATGGGGTAAGTTCGATGCCAAAGGCGGACTACAAAATCATGGGAAAATTTGCACAGTCCAACTGTATAAAGGAGCTGCAATTGTTACGAAGCGCTTCATTACACCCACCATTATCAGCGCCATTTTCGGGATTGTGCTCAGGTCCCGGCGTTTCTTGTCTTTCTCCTTGACATTGTTCAATTGTGTTGCGGCAATGTTAAACTCCGCCGGAACACACGACGTTATATTCTCCTTGCACGCGGCGTGAGTTTGACTCATTTCACCTGGAGGACCAAGCACGGTGCGAAATTACCATGGGACCAAACTCGTGTCCAGCACTTATAAAGGGCCTATTTGAACTGACCACCCTCCTTACTTTCCACCCCTTCAGCGTCTCAAACATTCGCCGCTGCTCGCTGCAGATCTGCCCACTCAGGCTTCATAACTCGTTGAACTTGCTCATGATACACGACATCATGTGTCATGCCCAAGTAAAGAAAATAAACATAAGATTTGGTAAGGGAGGTTCTACAATTCTCGGGTAATCGATATCTATCTCTATCCAAGTTCTGGCACTCATACACGCATTCTATAGGACTCTGACTCGTACGTTGAGCCAGTCTTCCCTTGCAACGGTAGCACGGGACCAGTCTTGCAAGGAAAGGGGTTACTGGTTTTTACGGTTTCAATTACACCGTCCTCCTCTCCTGGTTTTGAACCAGCGAAGCAGGCCGGTGCTGGGGCCGTTAGGACCTGCAAACCCATGAGTTGCACGCTAAGACCAGATGATTTCCAAACCTACGTGTTTTGAGATTATTTCTCTGCCTTATAGACTCCAACTGATCCAATACAGTTCCCCTTCGGCTTGTAGGTGACTTTGGGCGAGGTTGCGAGTGTCCTACAATGATGGTGATGTTAACTCCCGCGTTGGCCCGTCTTGCACACGAGCGACTCACCCAAAGGCTTCTTGCTTTCACTCGCACCAATTGGTGTAAAGAAGACCATGACGGGTTCGAAAATCATGGTATAGTAGAATCTCCAAGAGACGAGGACAGGAGGATGGAAAACATCTTGAGAGCACGGTAGGTTTTTATACAGTTCTCTCATCTTTACGTGACAAGACTAAAAATCTTTTCCTGTGAGTCAGGTATCATTCTTGATTCCCAGATCTTGCCTACAAGTCCGAATCTTTCGGGCTCCGAAGGAGGGACACGGACGCGTCACACAGATATCCCCCAGTGCCACCAGCGCGATTGGTTGACGCGTTACCGCGCACTTCACGTGTTTTTTTGCATTCGAGAAGACGCTCGTAATTCTCAGGGACTCCGTAGTCTAACCATCTTGGGTCTTGTTTGCATTGGCATGGATTGCTGGAAAAGGTGGAAAGGCTGTGAAGTGACGAGATGTACCCCAGTACGTCAACTGTCATCCGGTCTCTTCTTTTGACATTTTTTATTGCTTGAACGCTACCGTTATCCAGTTGTTATCCGCGCCTCGATGATTGTCAATAACCGGCATCATGCATGATAATCCACAATGCCCACCGCAATTGTTGAGTTAACTCTCAGCAGAAACTTGTACGCGCTTGGAGTCAGCCAGGTATCCCAACAAAAGGTTTCCCCGTCGGCGTCAGGATGCTGTTCCTCCAGGCGAAATCTCATCAGTGATCTCACTTAATATGATATATGAGGGGGGGTCGAACCTGAGCTCAATTCGTCCCAGAACGTCGACCCCGACACTGTGCACTGCCGTGAAGTTGTTGGGACAAAAAGTGAGTCGTTCCATCGTTCCAATCAGGCAAAAGCCATCCAGATAACGCCTTATCGACAATTTCAAATTGTCTTCGGATAAACCCACCACCCGTTTGACAGGGACAGCAAGGAAATGATGAGAACGGATTGAAAAGGCAAGCCAAAGCGTCTCCTTGTATACGAACACTGCATTTGGGCGATTTTCCAGGAGTAGTTCTCACGTGGGCACATCTTTGCTCAATTCTCTTACGAGAACTGTCCAAGACAGCCCATTTCGAATCTCCAGGGTTCTGCTCTGGGGTCGTGTCTTGCAATTCACTCCTTCTGTGCTGCCAGTGGGAGGTCAATGCCTCAGAACTCCCGTTTACACGTTTAGGGGTGAGAGAACCCATTCCGCGTTGTTGACGTCGTGAGAGCTGAATAAAGTTGACATAGCCCTTGTATTCCGTATCTCGAGGGTGGAAACTTCCCGTATTTTTCCGTCAACGGCACTGTTGTTACTGATGTTCTCGAGTACCTGAGTAGTAGTTTTAACCGGTGGGCACCCTCCAAGAACGAGCGGTCAGGGCTTGGTGAGGGCATGATTTTGGCTGCACCATAAGTCAATAAACATGCCGCGACGGACATTCCATGCAGGAATATCAACGTGTTCTGTCGGAATGACCCACTAGGGTTGTTCAGCCAGATACCGGGTCCCCGCAGCGAGATCATCTACGCATTAAAGTTCAATCAACGGCGAAGGAAGTGAAAAAGTCCTCCTGGTTCCGAGCCAGGACCAAAGAGAAATTTACAATGATACGAGATCTAGAAAAAATTCTCAGTATCGACTGTAAATTATCACATGCAAGAATAATTACCGACCTGAACGACGGAGCGCCCGAGGTTAATCCCCCCAATCAAGTCCCAGAGCGCTCTTATTCTCTCCCCTCACAGCAGCTTCGATCGCCTCGGCCAACCCTCTCAACGTCGAGACATCTTCGTTCAGTTCCCCGCCGGGGTTGACCGTTATATCTGTCAAATCCTTCGGCGTTACACCCAACGCTTTCTGCAACGCCAATTCCCGGTCAGGTCCGCTCAAAGAATCAATAGACTTGAGAAGATTGGGTAAATTCAAATGCGAAGAAAGAATTCTTCGGATAGAGGGGGAGGTAGCTGAATACTTGGTTGAATATATGCGTGACATTACGAGACGGCGATCATACGGACCTATAGCTTCGTAATGGTGCAATTGCAGTGCCTTTGGATCATCTCGTTTCAGAGGGTCAGGATAGGCCGATTCGTCCGGAATATAAGGCCATTTTAGTGAAGTTAAAGGGCGAAGCAGCGGTGCGGCTTCCGAAAGACTTTCGTTTGGGTTCAAGTCTAAAATCGACAGAGAGGGTGAGGATATGCGTGTATATGGGCTAGATAGACATACCTGAAGCCGAAGTTTCCATCGCATCGGGTCGACGGACGTCTCGCTGGGTGCCTGTCTCGTCCAAAGCCAGAGGCGCGCCCATGGAAGGCGCGGAAGGTCCAGGGATAGGTCCAGGGATAGGTACTTGACAATCCGCTGATAGAAAGATCTAAGCAGCTGGCGATTTCTGATTTACTTGGACCATTATACCTTTGTGTTGCTTATAACAAGCCACCGAACAACTAAAGTCCAAAAAGGGTGTGTAAGCCGCTACCAAGCGAGGTTAGAGAACGCGTCCCAGTACGTACATACTACTCAATTCGACAACCCGAACAACGGTATCTGAACTCGTTGGCGTTGCATATTCGACATTGAGGAGGTTTGCCTTTGGGAGGCATGACTATGAGATGATGATGCGAGGTAGATGTTGGTCGTGGTCGAGAAGAAACAAAGTCTCAGGCTCGTTTGTCATCGACGTGGGCACAGAACCCGCTGTTTGAGCTTATGAACAAAATGTATACACTATATACTAGAAAAAAAAACAAGGGCTACCTAACACGACAGTCAACGGAGAAGTAAAGAAACACAAGCGAGAGGTAATAGAGTGGGGGTGATAGACAGATAGTGTACGACCATGAGAACCACTAGACAAGGCCAGGTCGAATGGAGTACAAAGGATACACAAGACCTGAAATAAATGCACAAATGAACGCTACAAGAAAAACAACACAAGGAAAGTTGTTTATGGCTTCACACCCAAGAACAACAACCCTCTCTTCGCCAATTCGACTGCCCCCTCTAGGTCCCTAGCATCACTTGCAGACCATCGAAGACCTTCCTTGGTGATTTCGTCCACAGATTTTCCCGCTCTGACAGCAGTTTCGAACGCTGATTTACGTGCATTCAACGCTGACATTTGTCTTGGATCAGAATGACCGGTGAAAATGACGATTGCTGTTCGCGAAGGGAGAGCAGCATGCAATGTTTTGAGTTGGTTGTGAAGCGCGTCAAGGGCAGTAGCTAGGGTTTCGGGCGTTGGGTCTGGAGGTGGTGATGGTGAAGGTGACTCTGGTGTCGCTTTTGGTGTTAACCCTAATGATAAATCAGCATCAAGCTAAAATCCGGAAGCGCATATACCCACATCCAAGAACATTCGCCAATCCCAAAAAACGACCGAAAGTAAACTGATGCGAATGCACCACGCTAATCAAACCATTCAACACCTCTTCGTCGTCAGCACACTGCAGTGCAGTATTTGCTTTATTCCCGTGCATAACCGATGGATTACCATGGTCTACAACCGCCGATTTGAAAGCACCATTCCCGCTCAGTCTCGTCGATCTTGACATCCTCTCAAATATCGACTCGTAGTCGGTCTTGAACTCTCCAAACCCGGGCCCACAATCCATCTTCTTCTGCAAGAGCTCCATACAAGCCCGAGCGTCTTCTTCTGGATCATGTCCACCCTCTCCTCGAGCTTGAATTTCTCGCCCACACCACTTCCTTGTCAGCCACGCAAGACCGGGTTTTAGTGGTCGGCCTCGTGGGTGATGGTATATCACAGCGGTGTCAATGCAGATGGGATGACAGAGCTTCAAAGCTTTGAGGTCGGATTCAAGTGAATGTCCAACGAGAATCGGTGTTGGCCATGGTTGAGATAGAGCTGGCGCCAAAGAAAATGGATTGGGCTTGGGAGGAGAAAGCAGGCGTAAGATATGGGTTTGAACTTCGCTCAACGTTGTGGTAACGGGAGAGAGGGCGGCCTCTGTGATTCCAGACCATCTAGTATTCTATCAGCACGACAAAGGCAAGACGAAATGGAAACGGCTCACCTAGTCAGGTAGTCCGTTATTGGCTTAGGGGGCTTCACCAGCTGGTCATACACGACCTTACTAGTATGAAAATCAATGACGCAGACCCTTGTGAGCTCCTTTCCGTCTTCCGTCAAGCACTATACAACGTCAACAAATCAATATCCCATCCTTTGCAATTACATCAGTAAAGAGACGCTCACCATCTCACAATCAATCGCGTATATCCTATGCCCAACCAAACCAGGATGTATCACAGTAGGCTTCGGGGTTTCCACCCACCCAGGAGGCTTTTCAAACACGTCGGCCATATACGCAGGTATCGGATAATCATTCTCGATCATCTGTTCCAAGGTAAGAACATATTGTGAAGGATTCCGTTCGCTTCCCTGCTCTGCTGAGTCTATCGTGAATAAAAGCTCTCATGTCAGCCAGGATGAACCACGTACATGCAAGCCTCTGTAAAATCCGTTTTTTCTTCTCCTCAGCCGAAACTGGGCCTTGGAAGAATGTGCTTAATGCACTATGCATACGAGTTTGATCACCTGGTGCTCTTGTTGGACATGCATGACTGAAGGTGGATGCAATAAATGGAATGGTAGTTGACAAGGCGTCAGGCGATGCCTTTGGCAATAGTGGTATTGGAATTGGAAGGTTGGGGTTTGATGTAGCCGAAGTGGGGAAAGGCGGTAAAGAGAGTAACTCGGGAGTTATTCCTGGTACAAGAAGCGCAACGACCTTTTGTATCATCAGTGCATTCTGTGATAGCATTTAGTACATTGTCCGGCGTCATTCAAAGATAAGACGCACGTCGATCCGCAGCCAATTAGGTGGAGGCGCGTCTGCGATAATATGAAGAACCAACTCTCGAATTTCCTATTAAAAATCGCGAATGCCTTCAGTTCACCGCTTCAGGGGGAAGAAAAGTCGTGAATACACACCTCAATACCAATAGCCCAATGCCGTTTCACGATCTCCGAACTCGAATACAAAAACCTTGGTTGCAGTGCCTAAAACCACGAAAAACAAAAACGAAACGCGAATTAGCAACCCTCGTAAACGTAGAACGCAAAAGCGAAAACAGAACGACAACCCCAACGAATCTAGGGTATCAAAAGCCTAGAAATGAAATACACACACATCGAACTTGACTTCCGCCTTTCTCACTTTCTTCTGTTTCTTTTTTTCCACTCTCGCCCACGCACTCAAGTCATCATCGACCACTGGTGTCGAAATTGACGCCGTCAGAGTTGCTGTGGTAGTCGTCGTAGCAGCCAAGACCATCGGGCTCATCTTGCTTTCGATATCTTCGTTCGTCCCAGTCGTGTGCTCAGCCTGAATACGTGTTGGTGAACCTGAACTCGAACTTGAGTTGTGTGCGGAGGAAATTTTAAACTTCTTCGGTTTGGGAGAAACAGGCGTTGATGAGCGTTCTTGGCTCCGTTTCATGGCCAGAAAGAACGCCGGTACCAGGTCACAAGTGGTAACGAGCGCCTATCACCAAAGCTGTTGCAACTTGCACGTCGCTCTTCACGCCGATGAGCATGATATTTGTACATGTTGCGCCTTATGACGCGATATTTCCCCAAACTTGTTTTTTCGAGGTCAAAGCTCAGAGGCTATTTATTGAGTTCAGTGTTCATTTTGTACATATCCACTAATTATGCAGGAACCGAAAGCAACACCGAGATGGAAGGGGAGGGGGATTCAAATAGCTACAGTCAGGATGATGGTTTAGTGGGGAAGGGGAATGTGGGAAGGGAACATATAATTCAGAAGCCTCAGTCAGTGTTCTCTGGATCGTCAAAGCCATCCACGCTGACGTTCCATTTCCAACGACCCTCTATGAATCCAGTAGCAGTGTCATCGAGCACAATCTCGTTACGCTTCTGGACGTAGACCTATCGATTCCCATGTCAGGTGCGACCAAAAGTTACGCAAAGGAGATACGTACAGTCTTATCGGTCACCTTTTGTCGCAAGGTAGGGATCATCTCCGGTTCGATCTGTTGCTCGAGCAACTCCGAGAGATCTTCGACAGCCTTTTCCAAGTCCCTATGACACTGGGTTAAAACTTGCGTATATGCTATAGACTAATGGTAACTCACCTCTGATTGTCCTCGAAAAGGTCTTTCTGATTGCCCGAAGCGAGGTAGTACGCCATAGCATAGGTCCACTTAAGGGTCATGCGGCACTTATCAACTTCCTCTACCGCCTTTTTCATAAACTGTACCTGTGATGACGTCGGCGGGGTTGATCAATCAAAAAGGATAGGCGATAACGTACCTCGATCCATGTCAATGCGGAGGTGATCTGCATGTCCTCCATCTTCTTCTCGGTCTTGGCGTAAAGGTCCAACGAGAGTTTCGCCGACTGCTCGTGATTAGCCCAACGGTTATAATACTGAATGAATGGACGGGTAAGTGTTCGCTACATCAAGACCTCGATCACGAAAGTCATGACGTACATGGAGATAGCGTTCAAGTGATGCACGACTTTTACTCTGAGAATCTCGTGCGTCGATGCCACCCTTCTCGTCATAGCGATTGCAAGAGTACCATGCAGTACCATGCTCGCTCCAAGGGCCCATGCAAACCCAACAGAATTCATGTTTACACTTCTTGCAGGTCATATGGCTGATGGGAAAGGTGAGACCCAGGGTAAAATCGTAAAAAATCCACGTACTTGCAACCACCATTTTTCTCGATCGTGCTCTGGCAGTTGCTGCACTCCTTCGTGTTACTCTTGATCCAGTTAGCCGTCTCACTATCATCCCGACACTTCTTCAACCACATCTTTGCCACACCGCATACAACTGGTCTGTGGTCGCTATCGATAGGACAACCAAAACAAAACTTGTGCTCCTTGCCAGCGAGACCAAGATTTCCTTGCGCCTGTTGGCTCTGCGTCATCTGCCCTCCGATGCCCCGTGCACCGCAAGATACCGTGGGTACGACGGACGTTAGACTCAACTTTGACGCGGCCGAAGGGCAAGAAACGGTGTTGGTGCATCCTGGGTAGGGACAATACTTCAAATCGCGATTTGAAGAAACAAAGTGTCGGACAAGAAGCTCTTGGAAGCGCTTCCACGTGTTGCCGTTGGCTTCTTCCTTCTCCGCGTCACCGATTGGCGCCGTGGGGTCAGGGATGAGCATCGAGTGAACAAAGCTGTCCGGGGCGATAAGGGCGCAACCCTCCCCCATGCAGCGCACTATGAGATCCCCCTCTTCATTAACCTTTGCTGAAATGTAGTCTGTCCAACAGTTTGAACAATAGGCGTGACCACAGTCAAGGGCGACAGGTTTCAAAGATGGAACATCGTCGCAGCAGATAGGACATGTGAAAGGTTCGGAGGAGGTTGGAGATTTCGGCTGGACAGAAAAGGAGGAAGTGGGGGAGATGGTGGGAGAGATGGTGGGAGATTTGGATGCGCCACTTGACTTGGATCCAAATCCGAGGAGCTTTGAACCGGTGCGGGTAGGACGACGAGTGTTGCCAGCTTGACTGGCCGTGGGGGACTTGAGGCGATTGGGCGGCACGATAGGCGTCTCTGGTGCGGCGACGCCGGCAGCGACAAGGAGCTTGTCGGGATTGTCCATGTATTTCTCCACTAAGCGCTCCTTGTTCCACGCCATGTGCCGCAACAGCAAGGCAGCGAATCCAGACTACAAGGTGTATATCGTCAATTCGAGGCATATATGTGCATAGATGCACTTACATCAACGCCAAAAATGCCGCATATGTACTCAATATCCTTCTTCATGAGGTCCTCGACGTCAGACTGGCTGAACGAGGAGTAGTCCAATTCATATGCCTTCCGCTTGCCTTTATCGTCTGTTTTGAAGTCGACGCCCATCACGTCGTCTTCGTCTTCATCGAATGTTTCTGCTCACGAGGAGGCCGTGGGTGAGCAATTGAGCGATAAGAGGGACATGGCGTTCGTCTTACCATCTTCCTGAGTATCCATATCATCGCCATCATCGAAGTAGTTTTCGTCATCTGAGTACTCGTAGTCTGAGGACATTCTGGACGGCTTCTGAGCAGAGTCTTTAAGGCAAGATGATCGATGAAGAGAGTGTCGCGGGCGCGTCGGTAGGAGTTTGGTAAGACGCTGGGCACACCCGCCTGCTTTAAGGATGACCCATTTCGTCCCACGTGACTATTATTGGCGGTATCCGGGACAAACTCTTCACCCAACCGCCCGTCGAGTCAAAGGGTGTCTGCAAGGCGTGGCTATGAGTGCCCTGTGCAAGCCGGTGTCAAGTGAATTCATTGCACCGGACAATAACTGCCGAAATGAACTCAACGAGGCGCTTTGAAGTTTGGCGTTGGCAGCGGTTGGCTAGGCTTTCGTTGAGAGGGGATTGTGTCGGAAGCCAGGCGCTTCTACTCGCATTATAATGACTCATTGTTCGACATTGCCAACAGACGAGCAGGTGAACAAGGACATAGGCGACGCCGATGCAATGGTGACCTGGTTCCTGGAGACCTTGATGCTGGTCCACGGACCGAACTCCTTGGGGGTCCACGGACCATATTTGGTCAGCTGGATGAGTTTGCGCTAAATCAGGAAGTCGATCTAAAATTTCCCGCTTTGGACAGGTCATTTGCATAGAAATTTGGATGCATGGCCTCCTTCGTTCTTTACCGCTCCTGTCACGTCCTTATCTTGCGCGTCGACCACCTCCAAGGCATCTCTTCCTTCATACACGAGTAATGGCGACAGAAACCACAGGTACTCATAAGGACCCCGTCACGGGCGAGATGGTCTCCAAGCAGTAGGTCGTCTCCTTATTTTGCACCAGATCGATGAATTGATGTGACCCCTAGGGAGCTCAAGCGACGTGAAAAGCAGAGAGCAAAGGATGCAAGCAAGGCAGCCAAGGCTCCTCCACCAGAGGCTAAGCCCAAGGAGGCCGTGCCCAGCGAAGACGACCTCAACCCCAACGTGAGTCATAAACGCGCATATATGCGCCCTGTGTACTTATTTATGACTCGATAGCAATACTACGAACTGAGGTCGCGTCAAATACTCAACCTCAAGGCCACCCAGTCTCCCAATCCCTATCCTCACAAGTTCCATGTGTCGCGGTCCATCACTTCCTACGTCGACAAGTATGGTCCAGACGGCGTCATCGCACCTGGTGCCAAGGTAGAAAAAGTTACGGAGAGTCTTGCTGGAAGAATACACAACATTCGCGCCAGCGGTGCCAAGCTAAGGTTTTATGACCTCCATGGTGAAGGAAAGAAGGTCCAGATTATGGCGACCCAACAGTATGTGTTCCTTGTGGCTTGCTTTTGAACAAGACCTCATCTATACGCAGGGACTCTGAGGACCCAGATAAGTTCGTCGAAATTCATGACATATTCCGCCGTGGTGACATCGTCGGTGTTGTGGGCACACCGTCTCGTACCAAGAAGGGTGAACTTAGCATCACCCCATCACAAATCCAACTACTCTCCCCTAACCTTCATCAACTCCCATCCTCCCACTTCGGTTTGAAGGATCAGGAGACCCGATACCGCAAGCGATACCTTGACCTCATCATCAGCGACAACACTCGCAAGATTTTTATCACCCGTTCCAGAATCATTAACTATATTCGACGATTCCTTGACAATCACGGATTCATGGAGGTAGAAACACCCATGATGTCGATGCTCGCTGGTGGTGCAACGGCGAAGCCATTCGTTACTCACCATAACGACTTGAACCTCGACTTATACCTTCGTATCGCACCCGAACTCTACCTCAAACAGCTTGTCGTCGGTGGACTTGACCGTGTTTATGAGATCGGTCGTGTCTTCAGGAATGAAGGTATCGACCTGACTCACAACCCAGAGTTCACTATATGCGAGTTTTACATGGCCTACGCCGACATGGAAGACCTCATGGAGATGACGGAAATCATGGTCGAGGGTTTGGTCAAGTCCTTGACGGGTGGGTCAACGAAGCTTATTTACCACCCGGACGGGAACAAGGGCCAAGAGAGTGCCAGGACCCTTGAGCTCGAGTTCAAGCGACCTTGGAAGCGATATGATATGATCACGACGTTGGAGGAAAAGTTGGGAGCCAAGTTCCCTCCTGGTGATACTCTTCATACAGACGAAACTAACAAGTTTTTGCGCGAGCTGTGCACGAAGGTACGTTGTTGGCTGTGTTATGATTCTAACAACTACTGACTCGCTTCCTCTAGCATAACGTGGACTGCAGCGAGCCCCGAACCAATGCACGATTGCTCGACAAGGTTTGCTTCTTACTTCGATCTGAGAACAGACTACTCATCTTTCTACTAGTTGGTTGGCGAGTTCATCGAACCGCTCTGTGTTTCACCTGCCTTCATCGTCGGGCATCCTCAAGTGATGTCCCCCTTGGCCAAATGGCATCGTTCACGTCCGGGCTTGTGCGAGCGATTCGAGGGTTTCATGTGTGGAAAGGAGTTTTGCAACGCATATACAGAGTTGAATGACCCCTTCGTACAGAGGGAGAGGTTCGAGGAACAGGTAAGCGCTCGTTAACTTCTGGACCCATGAAGCGCGGCTGATGATTTTCAGACTAGGCAAAAGGAGCAGGGTGATGACGAGGCTCAAGGCATCGATGAAACTTTCATTGACGCGTACGTTCAGCTGCTTTCGACTTTATAACAATTTTTTTTGATGATTTGATAGCCTCGAACATGGCCTCCCACCTACTGGTGGTTGGGGTATTGGTATTGACCGTCTCGTCATGTTCCTTACTGATTCAACCAGTACGTCTCCCTTCTGTATTTCGGGATCAACGAAACTAACTTGGGCATGAACAGACATTAAGGAAGTCCTCTTCTTCCCTGCTATGAGGCCCATTGAACAGGCGCCTGCTCAAGCCAACCCTGCTGGTGCACCAGTACTCGTTGCCGCGGGACAAGTTTAAATTATTATAGTGCACTGAGAGAAAAACGACGTTTTTGGTTTGTTGGATGGAATAGATAGAATACCAAGAAAAAGTTAATTGGCTGTGGCTACTGTAGTGTGTAGGTTAGATAGATGTGTCGCTGTGTAGCCATAGGCAACTCACCCCGCTCGTTTTTTCGTTCGTTGTGGTTGACCAAGCTTTCGTTGTGGGATGAAGGTGATGAAAGGTTGAACCTGAGTCGACAGTTACGTCATTCGCGCGATGTCGCTTGCATCCACCACGACGTTCACAAGCTATCTTTATGGCTACTGGTGTGCTCGTGCTCGACATTCACGAGTCGCATATACTCCATGATATCGAATGGTGTCAGATGTTCTCCAACTATCATCTCTTCGTTGATGCCTTTTATGCCCGCCAGCCACCTGGTCAACATCACCTTTTGCCTTCGAACCCCGCGCACCGATGAACCGACTTGAGGCAGAGCCAAAATGTCGGACGGAGCTTGAGGCCTCTTCTACAGCCACGCAAGACACGCAGCGTTGCGGGGCCGAGGCTTTTTCAGGGCATATCCCAAGTTACTCGCGGACTGGCAGAACTACCCACAGTGGAGACTCAGCGCTCAGCAGTGAAGCTGCTGTACCGCACGCTCTTCCCGGGTCCTTTCTCTCATTCATGAGACCCTTCCGGATCTCATGCTCTGGGAAAGAAGGGTGGACTCGGATGCCAGTAATGGCGCCAGTCTATTCAAACACTCGTTCTCGTGATAGACTTTACAACATGATCCGAGCTTTACAACCACTGTAAGTCGCCTTGTTGCCCGCATCTTCCTTGTATTAATAACGAACCTAGGTCACCAGGTGGTATGTTGTTCGAATTGCGGAATGGCGCATTTTGAGCGCGATTAGCCATTGGTTCCGCGTGTTCAAGAATCAAAACGTCCAAGCCCGGCTGCCAGCTCTGGAACTGAACTGAACTGGAAAAAATGGTCTTATATTTAGACTATTTGACAGAACGGAACGTCATTTTGCTGTATACCAGCTACATACCACCGCTACATGCTGTCGAATATGTCGACGTCAACACAACTTCAGCTTCCAGTTGGTTTGGACGACTTACCCTACGAAATCATCGACCAAATCTTCTTTGGTGCTGTCGACCTCTCACAAGAGTATTTCAACCTCGCTCGCGTTTCTCGTCAGCTCAATTCGTTATTCATTCCTCGGTTTTTCGCACATCATAAAATCTTGGATCCGACGCAGGTGTTCACCGCCCGTGTTCACTGTAGTCCTCTGGCAAGCGAGAAAAAAGGAAGACGTGTGGACGTATTGGCGGGTTTGGAACTTGCCTTTGATATAAATCAAGTCGAGGATTTCACCTGCGTTATTGTCTCCAATGGCTATGACGACCTTCCTGCTACGCTCCGCCAATACAAGAGGCTTGTGCGGGTCATGGAAAGGTTGGACTTTGTTGGCAAAGTCACGATCTCACTCGAGGTCAAGAATCATTTCGACATTGGTGGCACCGAACTGGCTGAGGGTGGCGTGGAGTGGCGGAATACCTTGGAGAGGTTATTGAACCTCATTTTGGAGAAGGGTTGTGAGACGATGCAGGTTGAGGGTGGTAGCTTTCCTCCTCGGTATCTGTCTGTTGGTCAGAACCGTAACAAACTCCTGTCACGCACCAGCAACTTTCGCAGAGTCAAGGGCCTGGTTCCCGCACTCCTCGATATTTCTGGTGTTAGACGGAAGCACGGGAGGGATTCTACTCCGCCATTGGATCCCATCCTGCTGAAGCAGTCCGCTCGCCACGCTATGCAGTTGAAGCATCTACTTCTTTCAAGTAAAATGCTCCTGCTTCCTCCTTGTTCCTATTGGACGTACCCTGTTCTTGCTAGCCCAACACTTACGTCTTTAACTCTAACGGAAGTCGACTTCGCCGCTGGAGTTTGGGAAAATGTACTTTCCTGGCTCATCTACCCTCTTCGGCAGAATCTCCTGGAACTGGTCATATCCAATTGCTTTAACGTCCCAACAGGCCCGTTGATCGATTTCATCATACAGCTAGAGGTTCTCACTCACCTTCGACTTTGTAACCCAATTTCTGATACACGGAGGTATCAACTCCCCAAGAATGTGGTACCTCTTCCTAAACTCGTTTCTTTGAACTCCCACCCAGACTGGATAAACTTACTTTGCCCTCCGAGTCTACCTCGACCAAAACTCAGGACTTTGGGTCTTATCCTCGTGGAACCAGACCCATTCGATTTCGGCGCGTGTCGCCACATTTTGAACCCAATTGTGTCTAATCCAGCCTTTCTCCGCAAACCCTTTAACCCCACCGTTCACGTCATCCTCTATCTCAATCGCCTCAGGTATACCGCACTTGACTTTCGAAAGGACTTGGAGCGGTACACGGATCCTGCCAACCGGATAGGATGTGATGTGCATGACCACGTCACTGGCTTGGTGATGCGAGGACGAGCATTACCAAACCCAGCCGAGGAGTCTCATCTTATCTGTCAATTCCTCGGATGGTGGAAGAATCTACGTACCGTCGAATTTGTGTTTTGGTCTGGAGAGATACGCGACCAGTGGAAGGAGGTCTGGATGTCCGGAATCTCGACGTTACTGAGCAATGCCAAGATTTATTGCCCGTCAGTTCAGGAATTTACGATATTCGAGAAGGTGTATCCTGTGTATTAAGGTGTGTGTATTGAGGTGAAAATCACCCCACATTTTTTTTTGGAGGCAGCATCTGTCTAACCCTGTTTTCTGTTCCGTTCTATTTTGAAGGTTGCTATGGTCCGTTCAATCCCCACTTCCTCTCCTCTCCCATGAGGCTGTGCGGTGTCGACGTCTGGATTGGCCTTCGCTTCTGATTTAGACATGGCAATCTCTTAGTATAATTACCACACGCGACATGAAATAGAGGAGCGTGGGGGATCTCCCTTGCTATATCTCAAGTGGTCGAAATTTTTTACTCAAGAATATTCCCCTCGATCTACAACCACTCTCCAACAACAATGTCGTTGTTGTCCACAGGACTTCATGATCTCCCCACTGAACTCCTCTACGAAATCCTTTCTTATCCTTTCTTGACGTATGAACACTTTGGTGTTGCACAACTCTCTCGCCGTCTCAACTCGATAGCCATGCCCCGGTTTTTGGCTTACCACAAAATTCGGGTACCTGTGGAGGAGTTTAGCGCAGTTATCGAAACGGGCTTCCACCATCTCCCGATGGATAATAGGGAATTGTTCCTCAAAGAGCGGGACACATTGGCTGCTCTCGCCCTAGCTTTCAACGTCAAATCCATCGACCACCTCACCTGCACCTTTTATCCATATTCCCGGGGGGACTACGATGACTACCACCGACTCGTGCGGATTTTGGGGAGATTAGACAGAGTGGGGAGCGTTACGATTATGTTGGATATGACCGACTTCTCCGTCAAACGTGCAACGTGGTTAGCGGAATCGGTTTGGAAGTCAGTTATGCGGGAATTACTGAACGTTTGTGTGGAGAAGGGGTGTCAGCGGTTGACTGTGATCAGTACAGAGGCGGGAGAAGCCAGTTTTGACGATTTTCTTCCTCGGTTACCGACTGTCAACATGGTCCTTCGTAAAGTTCGGAGGATTTCGCATTTACCACGAAAGCTGGGGATTGTGACTCCTCCGACTCAACCTTATACAGGTCATGCTTTGCGGATAGTACCCCTCACGGATACAGCATCACGGTCTGCACAACTCAGGCATATGCAGATTTCGTGCATTATGCTTTTGTATCCCCCGTACCTGTCTTTGGCGCACTCTATCTTGGGGACGGCTGCCCTCACTTCACTCGAATTATCTGGGATTTATACTCCCATGGGGACCAAGGCCTGGAGAAGGGCGCTATATTGGCTCCTTTATCCCCTCCGCTCCCGACTCCTCAAATTGACAATACATCACTGTTCCGATCTCCCAGCAGCAACTCTATTCCAACTTCTCATCCAGCTCAAATCTCTCACCTCTCTCACACTCGCTGCTATCCCGGAACCCAACAAGTTCTCGCCTGACTTTCAGGTTGAGAATCATTTCCTACCCAACCTCGTTGCGCTGCATACCACACCGGAATGGGTTATGGTGTTATGTCCTGGTACCATGCCTCGACCCCGTTTTGACACTCTATCCTTCGTGGAGGTCCCTGATCTAATGGACCCATATCATACCCGCACCTTTGATTTTGGGGCATACCTGCAGAATATGCAGCGAGTCTTCCTTGATTCGACCTTTTCCCTTCCCGAGTCAGGTTCCCCGGTTGATGTCGCACTTGACCTCAGCACAGTCGATTATCCTGCTTCCCACTTCGTGGAAGATCTTCTGAAATACGAAGACCCAGACGATCGTGCAGCGCTTTACCTGGCCTTTGACCGTGTCACGATCATGGCTATCCCTGCGGAGACTGTTTGGTTGTGGTGGGGTTCTCAGTCGAAGTGTGATCGGTTTTGTATATTTCTCTCATGGTGGAGGAACCTTCATTGTGTAGAATTGTCGTTCGAATACGAGGGGTCGCCTCCTTGGGTTACAAAGGTCGATCCGGATGATGTATTTAGTAAATTGGTGAAGAGTGCGAAGCGGCACTGTCCTTCTGTGCGTAGATTTATCATAGGTCGGAAAGAATATATGACAGCTGGTCGATAACTGTAATTACTTGGAAAAGCTCTCTAATCCTACGCTGACACCAGCGCTTGCGCCCTGGAAATTGACGACCTCGGTGAATAACCACACTGCAGTCCGTTGTCCAAGATAAAGCAGGGTAAGTATTCTCTACCTATCTCCTAACACCCTGATCAATTTCGTAGATATTTCCTGCTAATATAAATCGCTTCACATAGGGACACGACGACTTCGCTTCCGCGGCCAGCCTCTGAAATATAGCATCTGGAGAATTCCATACCAAACTCCAATGCTCCGACACCAGCTCAACCGTCCGAAAGTTCTTCCACCAACCCACGAAAGTGCACAACCGGCTGACGCCCTCCTGTGAAAAGAGGGAAACAGTTTCAGCTCTGAATATTACGCCCGTAACTCGTGCATCTATCTTTGGTCGCATCAGGGCGTAACGTTTATGGTGTTGAAAATCGTTGTTAAATGCAGCAGAGTCGAAATCAAAGAGGGCTGAAGTGTCGATGGTGATGTGGATGCGGGTTTCGGGGTCTTGAATGCGTTGCTCCGGTACAGCAGGTGTATCCGATTTTGAAGTCGAAGTTAGCTTTAGATCTGGCTTGGGGGGTGCTGGGCTTAATAGGATGAGGTCGATCTTTTGAATGAACGAAGCGAATCCCTCCCGCATATATTCGTTGTACCTGTCTGGAAGCACAATTAAAGTTTGTGGTTGTGTCCGAAGGGAGATCTTGGGGATGAGGAGGTTGATCCACTCTGGGTAAGTGCGTAACCAAACTAAGTTTGGGAGGATAGTTTGTTTCCTAAACACTGAGGCGGGTGGTGAAGGGAGCGTCTTCTCGTAGTCGCCAGGAGTAAACGAATAACTGAAGCTTAGGTGCGTCAGCGATTTCAAGTTTACGAGAAACTTGAATAGCGGGCCGGAAGGAATCGCACGACAATCGTGGATGGTGAGCTTGAGTAGTTTGGATTGAAGGGGAGTCAAAAACCAATTGAAAGCGGCTTCCCACATTTCCGCCCACAGGAAGATACCGGATAAATTGAGGGAAGTGAGGGAAGGGGAACCTAGAACCGAGTACGTCCAGGAAAGGTACGGACGGCGTAGGAGGGTGATGCCGGTGATACTGAGATGCACCATCTTGAGTTCTTGGTGAGCCAATGTCGAGAGGAAGAATGGTTTGAGCCCACAACCAGAATTAAAACTATCTGGAATGATGTGGGCGTCACTTCCTCCATGTCCCACCGACGCAAGCGTCCGGAACTTGAGGAGGAGAGTGGTGGAGATGGTCGCCCCTGGTGAACCCTTCTCGGGGATGTATTCCCAACTAAAAATTTTGTTCCGGAGGGTAAAATTCTCGCAACCCTTCTCTATGAAGAGGTTCAAAAGTCTACCTAGGACGTCGGCCCAGAGGCTGTCTCCAAGGCGCCCAGAACTGGATTGCATGGTAGTTGATTGGCCGACGGTTAAAAAGAGGAGTGTTACTCTTCTTATCTGCTTGAGCCTCCCAAGAATCCGGAAGAGTCGTTCGTAAGCTGTGATTTCTAGACGGAGATAGGGGAACAGCGAACAAGTTAGTTCGTCGATTGACTGTATGTCGAAGAAGATAGCGAGTCCTGCTAAGCTGTCTCTCGACTTCCAGAACGGGTATTTCGCGTTCGGTGGGATATTTTTGGGGTTGTTGTTGAGCGCTATGCTGAACACTTTAGCAGGATCACTTGCTCCTCGAACTGCCAGGAACCTTGGGATAGCCAAGGAGTTCAACCGCCGAGAAAGAAGTGCAAGATCGTAGCATTCGTATGTCAGATCAGAAACCGAGAGAATCTTTTCAAGGATCTCGGTCGGGAGATGGTGAATCCCTGTTGGTGACGACATTTGCGTAGGCTTATTAGAGTGTTGAATGGTTAGAGGCCTAATTCGGAGAAAAGGTTGGGCGGAAACGCACCACCTTTTCGCATTCCCACGCCTTCTGTTCTTGATCAACGTAGACAAACCACAGTAGTTCTTGACTTCGCCGAGATGGTCGACGAAGAACATGCTGGTGTGCCACCATCGAGCGTTCGCCATGTGAGTTCAACTACAGCCAAGTCGTTGATGAACGAAGCTTGAAATAGATGGGTGGTCCAGCGAAAGGATATCCCCCTTGGAAGCTGAAGACCTTGGGTGCACTGCAACAATTAGAATGTAGAGATGAGAGCGACAGGCGTCAGGGCTTCAGATAACCTCGAAAGAAATGCACACATATTGTACCAGACAAATGGTGGGTATCCTAATTTACAGCAAAGGCTATAGTTATGTAGGAGTCCCCTTCCTCATGCGAACTGCGATCTCGGACTGAAGTGAACGTGTCGTAACATCGCATTTATAACTATGTAGATCAGAAAAAGACGATCCGATACGTCGAATTATGAAGAGTTTTTCTGCCCCATCGATGGGTCTGAGTGCCTGGACGGAACGCACCATCGAGAGTACGATCTCAAACGAGAGTGTGGAGATCAAGGCATCCAGGGAAGTCTTGTACTCCTCCAACTTCGCTTTATCGGCCACATAATCGATACAAAGTCGTGGTGTAGGACCGTAATTGTCATAAACTGCGTCGATTGCTCCTAGATCAGGATTCTCGAATCTGATTGCGGCGCTAGATCCAGATTAGTTTATCGTCCACAGTATATCTACTCTATCATGTCTACTTACACCTCATGAATCTCCTCTTTCGTCCATGGGTTCAGGACGAAACGGCCCGGGTTTGTACCCTTGGACATAGAGAGCCATCGGGTCTCTGGAGGGGACGCGCAGTAAACCACAAAATAAGGAGTATCCTGATCGAGTAGCTCAGGTGGGACTCCCTTTGGTGCTTCATCGGAGTTGATAAGTAGCCAAGGTTTGTAATAGGAGAATCCCTGTGGAGGTATTCTGGGAACCTCATGAACACCCCCTTCCCAGAACAAATAGAGTGTATTGTCCCGATACAAGAGAGTTATCTCCTGCTCTCCAATTCTCCTGCGCAGCGCATAGATCATGAAATAGGTCTTTCCTATGAGCCATAGGAATTGTCAGCCTGTGGTTGAATATAGATCAAAGGATCGACTGACCGACTCCGGGACTCCCTGTAAGAACGGCACTTGGCGATCGTAAGACACGTTCCGTGGTTCCAGGGCAGTGCTCCTTCATACACTGATAGGCGTGATTGTAATCTGCGCGTACCCAGAGCTTGTCAACTCCCAATTCACTGAACCCAATATCGAGAACGTAGCAGGTACTCTTGATCTCGTGAGTACCCGACCAATCTGGCCCCATACTGGATAGCCTCGCAGCATGCGCTGCCCGCCATTCTGCCCTTTCGAGCTCCAGAGATATACCCCAGAATTTGGCGTGAAATCTGCTTAGGGGGTGAGCTGAGGGAAGATGTGGCCAAGTATTGACCAATTCCTGAAATTCTTCTGGCCATAGCATGGTGACTCGATGTTGTGAGGAAAGCCTTGCAGATTTGCGGGTAAAACTCCGTTTTGGTCTAATTTTAGCCTGTTATGGGAACACTTTTGGTCCCACGCTCCTTGAACGCCAACTGCGCCAACTCTTAGTCCAGCCTCGCACATTTCACCACCCTCCCTCAGTGAATATGCAGCCAGAAATTCCAGTGAATCAGCGCCACCACCGCTTCTTCGTCTCAGAAGAGTTTATCACGCTCAAAGTGAGTTGTTTACCCAAATCTCGGGAAGTCGCACTCTTGAAATAACGGCTCTCGGCTCCTCTTAGGTCGACGAAGTTTACTTCAATCTTCCAACATTTATCCTCAAGAAACACTCCAAGAAGTTAGAAAAACTGATTGTTGATCAGACGGAGACAGATCCAGAATATTTTGCACCCTTGGTCCAAGGGCTGAGCGTCGTTGATCTCGAAAGATTTCTAGCCGTTCTCTTCCCAACGTAAGGATAGGTTCTCCTTTTCAGTTTTAATTGTCTTCTGATGGGAGATTTGTCAGGGAATACGGCCAGTATGATGCCACCTCATTTGACGAATGGGCATCTATCCTCAAAATCGCCCATAACTGGGAATTCGAGTCTATTGTCAAACTAGCCCTCGAGAAGATCGAGCCCGTTTCCTCTCCTGTTGACAAAGTTGTCCTCGGGAAGACGTATGATATCCCAGAATGGGCCACAGAAGCTCGTATACTACTCTGTCGACGCGAAGAACCTATTACACTCGAAGAGGCTTCCCGTATGGGGATGGAAGAGGTTGTGAACATATCCCAAACCCGCCACTGTATCCGTTCGTCTGAAATTCGTTCTGGAATGCAAGATTCGACTATCCGTTCGATTCTGTCCGGGGAACAAGAGGAGGAGAATGTGGCTGCTGAGGTTGCACCGCCATTCGATACTTCTCAGGGGGAGCGTTTAGATTTAACGTCGACATTAGGCCAGCCTCCAGTGAAGGATGGACTTGCGGATGATAAGGATCGTAGGATTTGTCGCGCCCTTGAGCTGAGAGCGGAGGTCAAAGCCTTAAAGGACCAACTAGCATCGGTGAAAGAATCCGAGGACTTGGAAATTCAGATCGACAACTTAGAGGACGAATATTTGGAATTATACAGAGGTAATGTTATCACTTGTTTCGTCGTAGCGTGTAATGACGACCCCGCATTTTTACAGGTCTTCTCCCTGAAGGAAGCATTAATTCCTTATGTCATGGCAACGGTCACTACACCTATCATGCCAGCCTGAGCATTGGACGGACCAGTGTAGCTGAATCATGCGTCCTTTCAAAGTTAACATCATGTCTGCATCCTCATGTCCAGCATCCGCAGTCATTAATATTGGACATCGAATTCCCGTTGTTTAACACAAATCGTGGAATTCGAAAGCGTCCACAGCAGATAACCCTCGATGTTTTGGATAGGTAAGCCAATATAACATGAAAAGAGGTAGATCCATAATATCTGCCCCCTAGGTATGGCCTCAAATACACAATAAACGCGCAGGAAGGCTCTATTACGATTCCAATACCTCCGAGTTATTGAGTGGAATCATATCAAGTTGAATACAGCTCAACCCGTGGCCTGCCTGGCAGTAGCAACAAGACTAGATCTTTTACACCTTGTTAATGGCTTGATTGTACATCCTATCATGAGTATCCTGACGTGCTTATCGTTATGCACGCCACCGCTCAGCGCTCAGTACCGTCATGGGGTATGCACATCCAGGTTCTCCCAGTTTACAACCCTCAGCGGGACATTGTGTATCGCACAACAGATCAAGTACGTATCTTGCGAGAAGTTGTCAGTCTTGTACCAGTTGGCCGAACCTGCAAGAAACTTGCAGAAAGGTCTTCTCCGCGCATACAATGGAAGCCTATCACAGCATCTCTTGACCCAAGGACGGTGAAGGCAAGAATAGGTGCACCCATTCTGAGGGTTCACGCGCTCATATCGAATACTCTTGCAGTTCGTAAAGCTACCGTATCTATGAAGGATTCAGCGGTTAACTTGTGGGTATTATGAGTGACCCCGTTTCAATAGATGCCAGGAGGGTCAAATCTTTATTCCCATCCCCGACAAGTGCACAGACGCCTGAACCACCACCACGAATAATACCCAAAACGATGCCGCGAGTAATATTGAGTGTTTGAGGAAAGCACGTCGTTTGCAGAACTAAAGAGTTGCAGGCAAATCTTAGCCTGTTTTGGGAACACGTGCCTTCTTTAGTTCAACCTCGATCCACGCTGTCAGTGTTTGGGCGCCACAGTCTCGCAATAGTCTTCAACCACCTTTGCTCAGTGAATATGCAGCCAGAAATACCAGTTAATCAGCGCCATCACCGCTTTTTCATCCCAGAAGGTTTTATCACTCTCAGGGTGGGTTATCCGCCCCAATGTTTCGAGACGTCGCACCCTTGAGATAACAGCTCGCGGTTCCTCCTAGGTCGACGAAATTTACTTCAATCTTCCAACATTTATCCTTAAGAAGCACTCCAAAAGGTTAGAGAAGCTGATCGTTGATCAGACGGAGACAGGTCCAGAATATTTTGCACCCTTGGTCCAAGGGCTGAGTGTCATTGATCTTGAAAGGTTTCTGGCCATTCTCTTCCCAACGTGAGGTAGACCCTCCTTTTCCCGTCTAACTGTCTTTTGAAACGTGTTTATCAGGGAATATGGCCAATATGATGCCACTTCATTTGATGAATGGGCGTCTATCCTCAAAGTCGCCCATAACTGGGAATTCGAGTCCATTGTCAAACTAGCCCTCGAGAAAATCGAACCCCTTTCCTCTCCTGTCGACAAAGTCGTCCTCGGGAAGACGTACAATATCCCAGAATGGGCCACGGGGGCTCGTGTACTACTTTGCCGACGCGAAGAACCGATTACGCTTGAAGAAGCTTCCCGTATGGGGATGGAAGAGGTCGTAAACATATCCTAAGCTCGACACCACATACGTTCGCCTGAGATTCGTTCCGGAATGCAAGATTCAACTATCCGCTCCATTCTATCCGGGGAACAGGAGGAGGAGGAGAATGTGGTGGCTCAGGTCGCATTACCACCTGATGCTTCTCAGACCGCGCATTCTGATTCTACAATAACCTTAGGTCAATCTCCAGTGGAGGATGCGGATCACAAGGACCGTCGGATCTGTCGCGCCCTTGAGCTGAGAACAGAACTCAAAGCCTTAAAGGACCAACTAGCAGCAGTGAAAGAATCCGAGGATCTGGAAACACAGATAGACAACTTGGAGGACGAATATTTGGAATTATACACAGGTAATGTCATCCCTTGTTTCAAAGTAACATATAATCACGACCCGGTATTTTTGCAGGTCTTTTACCTGAGAAGGGCGTCGAATATGGTACTACCTATGGTTATGGTACCTCCCTAAGCATTGAGCGGACCAGAATCGCCGAAGCATCGACCCTATCTATGTTAACAGGGTGTCTGCACCCCGATGCCAGGCGTATACAGAACTTGTACATCCTCTTCCCGTTGTTTGACACGAAGGATGGAATGCGAATGCGGCCTCGGAAGACAGTTACCGATCTCCTAGATAGGTAAGCCAATATGATGCAAAATGGCGTAGACTGACAGCACCTAGGTATGGCCTCAAATACAAGCCATACTCGGAGCCAGGGGGCATTATAGTTCCATTACCTTCTTAAGTAGGCATCACATCAGAACAACTCAGCGCGACCTGGCAATTCCAACTCGATTAAATCTGGTTCGCCGGGTCGGCTGCAGCCCATGCTGCCGTTACAGTTTGAAGGGCTTGAATGTAGATTCTATTTTAATGGTTATCATACGCCTCTCGTCGTGGCCAATGTTCAGTACTGTGACTGAATCTACATGCTCGACTTCTCTGAGGTCACAATCCTCCACGTTCGATATGGATACCATATGTATGCGAAGACACAGGGTTCACGTATTCACGATGAAGAACAAACATGCAAGCTGCAAAGCTACCATATTTACGAGGGATTCAGTAGTTTTCTGGTGGATATGAGACTCCTGGTGGTACAGATGGGTTATGAAACCTCGGTTCTATCCTCCCATTTTCATTCGCTTTTCAACAACTTCTTCGGCCTTTACCCATATATCCCTTCCTCCCGTCGCGCCCAACTCCCAATCCCTCACGAACGCACATTCAAACGCCACAACTCTTAGATCATCGCACCCCGTTTCAATAGATGTCAGGACGGCTGAATCTTTGTCCTCATCCTCCGACGAATCCACAGACGCCTGAACCACCACGACGATCACCTTTAATCGGTCACACCATCGAACAACATCCGAGATGATGCTGTAGGTAATACCATCTGATAAAGCCAGATGTGTCAATGAAGGCAGTGCTGCAAGTCCTGATATTTCTTCCCATGCTTTGGCGTCCTGTAGAAGATCGAGGTGAGTGACAGAGCGGAACATGAGGTGTTGGGCGTGGATATCAAGAAAGCGTGGAACGGAGAAGAGGGCCAATGGGTTTATGGATAAACGACGAAGTGACAACTTAGAAAGAACAGGTTGAAGGCTGGAGACGTCGTTGTCATTTGGGTTAACCCAAAGAGCGAATTCCTGTAGGTTAGGACAGAGTTCCAGGATTGTGACAAGACTGGCTCGTTCCGTGTCAGTACGGCCGAAACTAAGACCCCACAATAGGTGTCGAATATATCCCCCATGATCTTTAAACCAAGCGACACTGGGAACATTGGGTCCAGGCCAATAGGCATCGTAGTAGTATTTGCAAACGCGGTATAGTATGGGTCGCGCCCTGCAGAAAGTGTCAACAATCGAATTTATGTACTTTTATCTGATCATGAAACCGTATGAAAGACGAACCACTCGTTGAACAAACGGGACACCCTAGCAAGTATCGCAGCCTGGCGAAAGCTTGCGTATGCAGAGATATTGATTATCTCTTGCCATATTTCAAACGGAAAGTGATCCATGCATACAACAAGTAGGCCAGATCACAAATAGCTGGGTGGCGCTGATGTACAAGCAGCTAGTGTTCGGGAGTGCTGGGAGTACACTGTGGGTTCATCCGATAAAACGAGAAGGCGAAGTCGTTCAAAACCAACAACGACAAACAACGGAAACGAGGTTGGTTTGAACTTTGAACCAGGTCGACACGCTAACCTCCTGCCAATCTGTCTATCAATTGCTGTTTTCTGTCTGCCTAGCATGAGGTCCAGTTGGTGTTATAATTATTGAAGGATTGATGGAGAGGCCTTGTCGACATGAATATGTATTACAATGGCACAGTCCACGGCCGAAGACTCTCTTGTAAGCATAGAGACGATTATCGACAATCAAGTGGCTGGAAAGTTCGTGGTGCAAGCTGATCAATCAGTAAGCCGCTATGTTTACAAGGAACCTTTCTCCTTCCCCCTCTTAGCCACAATCTCTTCAGCCATTAACCACATATCCTTCCCTCCCTGTGCACCCTTTTCCCAATCCTCCCGGAACCGACAAACAAAGACCACAATCCGAGGATCATCAGAGTTCGCATCGAACTCGATTCCCTTGACTGTCTCCGGCTCAAAGACTGGCCAGTCTGGCTGTGGTAGCAGTGTGGGGAGCAGAACGAGCACTTGCAAGGTCTTGCAATATTTCAACACAGCGTGAACGATCTCGAGAGGAAATTCGCCTGAATACGCCAAATGGGTCAAGGAAGGGAGCTCCCCTATTCCTTCTATCTCTGCCCACTCATCGATATTACTTATCAAGTCAAGATGAGTGAGATTTCTGAAGGCGGCATCCTGGGCGTGCATTCTGGTGAATAGACTATCCGAAAAGAGAGCCGGGAGGTTCAAGGATAATCGCCGTGGTTGGATTGTAGTCAGGATAGGGAGAAATGAAGAAAGGTCATCGTCCCCGCTATACCACAGAGCAAAATTTTGGAGATTTGGGCACGATGAGAGCAGAGGTAGGAGTTGGCGGGCTTCCAACTCCCAGATGAGGTCTTGAATGTATTTTCCATTCTTTTCGAACCAAGCGGCTTCGAGAAAACCAGGACTCGTGACCCTCAACTTGTAGCCTTGGAATATGCGAAACTGGATAGGTCGGACCCTAAATTTCACGGAATCAGTGAAATCGGGCGCCGATGAGATACACCTGGATACAAACCATGAATGAAACAAGCCAGATACTTCAGAAAGCGACGCGGCTTGACTGGAGCTCGAAGATGCAGAAATTTCGACAATTGTCTGCCATAGTTCCAGTGGTAAGTCATCCATCTGCATAAGGACCCGGATGTAGAAGGCTGAGCTGAGGAACCTTGTAATAGACGGGCCGGGTACTGCCGGCGATGTATGATCATGAATGGCCACTACTTACAAGGCTACATCTAGCCTAGAATTAATGAATCTATACTGCTGGACAACTTTAAGCCACCAGGACACTGCACCACAGCGGTGCCAACCGTCTACTCTGAATTTTTCGCCTCCCGGTTCCTGGCCACGATTTCTTCCGCTATTATCCACATATCCTTCCCCCCTTGTGCACCTTTTACCCAGTCTTTCCGGTAGCTACAAGCAAGTGCCACGATACGAGGATCAACAGACTTTGCATCAAAGTCAACAACCTTGACCGTCGCCGACCCTTCGACGAACTTGATTGGCCGTGAAGGAGGACTTGTAGCATTTTGCAAAGTTTCAACGCGTTATGGATGATTTCGAGAGGAAGTTCGCCTGAATAAGTCAAATGGGTCAAGGAAGGGAGCTCCGCTATTCCTCCTATCTCTGCCCATCCATGGATATTCCTTATGAAGTCAAGATGGGTGAGATTTCTGAGGGCGACCTCCTGAGCGTGAATTGTGGTGAATAGATTACCCGGAAAGAGAGCCGGGAGGTTCAAGGATAATCGCCGTGGTTGAATTGCAGTTAGGATAGGGAGAAATGAAGAAAGGTCATCATCTCCGCTATACCACAGAGCAAAGTTCTGGAGATTTGGGCATAATGAGAGCAAAGGTAGGAGTCGGCGGGCGTCCAACTCCCAGATGAGGTGTTGAATATACTTTCCATTCCTTTCGAACCAAGCGGCTTCCGTAAACCCAGGACTCTCTGACCTTGGAATATGCGAAACTGGATGGTTCTGATCCTAAAGGTTCATGGAATCCGCAAAGAAATAAGACCACGAGAAGATCAGATCGAATTGATACGAACCATGAATGAAACAAACGAGACACTTCAGAAAGCGATGCAGCCTGACTGGAGCTGGAAGATGCAGAACATTCGACGATTTCCCGCCATAATTCAAGTGGGAGGTTGTCCATCGCTGAGCGATGCACGACAAGCTATCGCTGGCAGTGTGCAGGCTGCGCAGCTCCTAAATGGGGAGCGGATCGACGGTCCGGAATGGTGACAGAAACTGCAGAGAGGTTTGAAAGTGTTTTCCCCACTAGCTCTTATCACAAAGGCGAAGTAGGTAGAGAGATGTCCCAAGAAGTACCATCTAAATGGACTTTGCTGCCCTTCGCTTATCCACAATTTCCTCAGCCTTGACCCACATATCATCCTTCCCTTCCGCGCCCAGCTCCCAATCCCCTTCGTATTCACAAGTAAGTCCGACAACGCGAGGGTCATCGATTCCTGCTCGGAAATATTCCGTTTCTCTAACAAACCCCTTCGTATCACCTGTCTCATGTTCGAGTGACTCTAGAACGATGATCACCCGGAGGCCATCGCATTTCTGCGACAAGTTCTGAATGATGACATCTGCGACGTTGTCCGAGAAAGTTATATGTGTCAACCTGGGGAGTTCTGCAAATCCTTGAAACAGATCCCAGGTAAAGCACGAATTTAACACGTCAAGGTGGGTTAAGTTTTGAAACATTGGTTCACGAGCGTGAGCGATCGTGAAGGGTGTGTCCGAATAAAGGGCGTATATGTTGATGGACAATCGACGTAGCCGAAGATTGGACAAGGCGGGAAGAAGAGCGGGTATAACATTTGAATTTGAATTAACCCATATGGCCATGTTCTCGATGTTTGGACAAAACGAGAGAAGAGGGGGCAGCTGCTGGATTGATTGTCGCCAGAGGAGATGTCGGATGTACTTCCCATTGGCCTCAAACCAAGTCGCATCAGGAACAAATGTTTCAGGATAATTTCGACAGATGAAAATCCTGAATAAGATCGGTCGTGCACTACAAGGAATATCATCAGTTTCGCCATCGATCAGGAGCGACGGGAGCATACCAACGGTAGAAGAAGGATGATACGACTGAGAGTTGGGCAGCTTGGCGCGAGCTCGAGGATGCGGAGATCTCGACAATTTCCTGCCAAATCTCTGGTGGAAGGATGTCCATCGTAACGTGTAATGGATGGTGGCTACCACTCGTGGACATCGTCGCATGAAGGCACACCGAGATCCGGCATTGTGGCGGGCCGCCCGAGCCGATCTACGCTGGCTGGCACGCTGGCAATTTCAACTTTCAAAGAATTCGCCATATTTCCTTCACTTTCCTCGTCCTGTTGAAGTGACATAGAGGAAGAACCAAAAGTGCCACAAGAACATTCCATAGCCGGGCCAAGGGATACATCGGAGATAAGTTTTACATTTTGTCAAGCGTCCTGCATGCTCACGTCTGCACCCTGCGGCTTCTCTACTTCAATTAGTTCTGAAGCTGATGGAACGGCAAGCATCTCCGCTGCCCTCTTAATTGAGGCGAGCTTTTCTCTCATAACCTTGATGGCTTCCGGCAACAATCTCTCTGGGGCGTATGCGCTCTCAGATTCAACATTGACTGCACAAAAAAAGGTTCGTAAGGTTTTGTAGAAGTAGTTGAAGTTGAACGTACACAAAAAGTGGTCTCTAACGCGACCAAGCTCAACAACCCCTTCAAACTCTGGATGTCTCAATACCTCTCGACTGACCCAGTCCTTACGGACTGCGACTTTGTCAACTGAAACCTCGTTCGTCCTGGAGTCAACCTTGATTACGCCTGGCGCAAAGCACGTTTTGAATTTTTCTACTGATTCACGTGGAATAGGTTTCTTGATTTTGATATGTGGAAGGAGACGATATGTTGCCGTCGCTAAGTAAAAGAAAAATGATATCGAGGATCGTAAAACGCGACAGTGAATCAGAATAAACACAAACTTACCCACTGGACTGAACTTCGCGTGATCCTTCCCAACACCCTTCACAGCATACAACTCCATTTTGACACCTTGTCCTGGCCTTAGCTTCGCTAACACTATGTTAGGATTGATAGGCCCCGGTTTCTGTGGATTGGAGGCTTCGTTCGGACCGAACACAGTCTCTTGCTCTCCGACCGGTTTCCATACGAGGTGACCCGATAATAGCTCATAATTGACATAACGCATATTATCGGGAATGTTTTGGGTTGAAGGAGTTGCACTAGATTGCGACGCAGCATGGGCGGGTGCCTTGCCCTTATCCTTCGATGGTTGTTGCATGCTGGGGTGCCAGGAACATTCAAGCTCGAGTTTAAAAACGATGGTGTTTTGGTCCGTCGCTTGGGCTTCTCCACCTACAAAGAGGTGTCAAAACAGAATTTTATATATATATACGGAATGAAATACGAACTCTCTTTCATCGACATGATCGAAGGGTCAACGTTCAGAGGTACAAGACCAATGCGGTGTGATAGCACTTCATCAACGATGACACCAGTGTTGTCGAAAACGTACACCTCCTCTATGCACACAGTAGGGACCTAAATGTCGTTAATATCCGGAGAGGAAAACGAGACCGAAGACTGACATACTTCTGCAATCATAATGCGTCGAAATGCATTCGCAATGGAGGCATCAACCCCGACAAGGTCGAACTCGATTGATCTTTGGCTTAACCGTTTGACTTCAACTTTCAAATTCTACCTTTGTCGGTAATAAGACAAAGTTCGCGTCAGTTACAAATGTGAACGATAAAACAAGAAGAACTTCAGAGACAGCTGGCCCGTCCAACAACCAATGATAACCCCAAAGAAAGACAAGGATCATAGAAACACACCTTTTTGAACTTCTTATGACTCCAGGAGTTGTCCTCGTCTGGATAATGTCCCGGGAAATCTGTGCTCGAAATGTTGGTTACACGTTCGGCAGATATACCAACCAGCCGCCGAGGGTCGACTTCTGCATCTTGAGACTCGACTTTTGTTCTCTTAGAGCCAGATTTCTTGCTCATCGACGGCAATTGACGGAAGGTAGTAGGAGTCACGGACTCGCGATAATTTTTCTGTGCTTTACGTAAGAGTGCTAAGTGATACCGGCTGTTTGCGCATTTTGAAACTCCGTGTCAACAGTTATCGAATTTTGGATGGGCTTTTACTGTAGATCTTTTGGACTTGAATTTGTCAAGAGCATCATGACCAGCACACGAAGAGATGGACGCTCGCCGCAAGAATATCGACCTATTGGAATGTCATTTGATGGGTTAGCCAGGGCAGATGGTTCTGCGAGGTTTGGATTCAGTGCAGTACTCACTTCAATCTTGTCCTTGTCGTGACCAACGTCGAGCATTTATTCTAGGCACTACCACCGCATTAGCTTCTGTATCCGGGCCTATTGAAGTCAAATCGGTCTCAGAGAACCCTTCTCAGGCTCTGTTCGAGGTTCTCATTCGACCTCTATCGAATGTCCCGGGTACAGAAGCCAAATCCATGGCTGCAATTATTCGTGGTCTTTTGATTCCATCCCTACTTCTTGGGCATAACCCACGAACACTCATCCAATTGGTCATCCAAAGCCTTTCTTCACCTCGTGGGGTATGGAAAGCAGGCATTTACGCTGCCATGATCAACGCATCCACCCTTGCATTGCTCAACGCCGGCTCAGTCCCTATGCGGGGTGTGATATGTGCCATACCTGTTGCACGTATCGTCCAAGGCCAAAGTACAGTCTTGGTCGTGGATCCAAGTGAAGAAGAGGAAGCTGCTATACAAGGTGGTGGATGTTTTGCGTTCATGTTTGCCTTCGGTTTGAAAGGTGGAGGGGACACAAATTGCGTTTGGGCTAATTGGTCGTCGACGAAGAGTGTTGGTGGAGTTTCGGACGAGCTGGAACTAGTTGCGGCGAAGGAGTTGGCAAAGAAAGCAGCTAAAAGTGTTTGGGACGCGATGAAGGAGAGACTCGACCCCGACTATCTTAGTCGAATGGAAACAGACGAGGACGGCGACTCGTAAATGTATAGAATACATGATGAATTATTGGTGAACTACTGCGTCGATCAATATCCGCCCCAAGACACTTCACGCCTTACTGCTCCCCCGATGACGATAAAAGTAACCTTCGACGGTCTGCAATGACTTCATCGGCGAGTTGCCATGAATCTGGCTGTCCTACGGCTCCCATCTCCCATTCCCGTACCCTCCTCACTGGTGGCCTCACCAAACGAATGTCGTCTGACGGCGGATCGGGCGGTACAAGCTCGACTATCGAGCTCCCGAGGCCCCAATCAAAGGCCATGGGCTGCATCACAATAAGGGTTTGCAGATTCTTGCAATGTTGAAGGATGCCGTTCTTGGCACGCTGCGTCACCGAATACTGGAGAGAAACATGGGTCAAGTTGGAGATATTCGCTAGTCCTTCGAGATTCTCCCATTCCAAGATGCCATGAGCGTTGATCACATCGAAGTGTGTTATCGTACTGAACATAGGATCACGAGCTTCGACGGCGGTAAAACGCTCGTGATTGAAGAGGGCAAATGGATTGATCGATAGTTCGCGCAAGCGCAGTCTGGAGAGTGCCGGGCGGATAGAAGGGAGGTCAAAGCCGGATACATAAATCCAGACCGCTAGGTTTTCGAGCTGTGGACAATGCTCAAGAACAGATGCGAGGAGGGCCAGATCTGAGCCCACACCCCACAGAAGACTCCGAATATGGCACCCGTTTTCTCGCAGATAGTGCATCTCGGGTCTCTTCCCAGGCCATCCGCCGGATTCTTCATAATACGAAAGGACTCTATGAAGGATTGGGTGGGCCCTGCACGATTGCGAGTTGAACAGGCCAGTACGATGTTCCAGGTTGAATACCTCACGTACCAAAGTTTGAAAGCGCGACAGACCCGAGCGAGCGTCGCAGCCTGTCGTAGCGACGAGAAGGCTGAGAACTTCACGATCACCTCCCAAATCTCTGGTGGCAAAGATTCGGAGCTCATTGTCGCATTGCGAGATTGGGGACTTGGGAAAAAATGCGCGCACCATGTGTACATGTCAGCAACGTGTTTTGATTGTTGTTGTCAATGTTGAACAAAAACGTTGAATTCGGAAGACGGGCGTTTTGGCTTCCGCTCGTGACTTTCGGAGGGCGAATATGGAGTCCTGTATAAGTTACTATAACTCTCTGTGGATCGCCATCGTCTCTTAGTATTTCCATTAATACTGGAAGAAGATAGCCGGGATCAGCTCTTTCGCCTGTGTCGCAACCACTTCTAGCCACGTTCTTTGCCAATACCGCTGCTGCTACTCTTCGTCGAAGATCGATTTACCCCATCCATCATCGCCACTGGACGATGAAGCCAACTTCCTTCGACGATTGGCAATGATTTTCTCAGCTAGTTTCCATGAATCCTCCTGTCCTGCCGCCCCCATCTCCCAATCAAGGACCGTCCTCATTCCCTGCTTAACCAAACGAATGTCATCTATCTGAGGATCTAGCGGCAGGACTTGTTGTGAGATCGGGGCATTCATCTCGATGTATACTTCCTGCATCACAAGAAGGGCTTCCAACTTCTTGCAATGCCTGAGGATACTGCTGTGCGAGCTCGTATTAGTTAGGTGCTGCAGATAGATGTGGGTCAGATTGGGGATATGTGCCAATCCTTCGAGATTCTCCCATTCTAAGGGTCCAGGTTCATTGATCGCATCGAAGTGTGTTATGGCGCCGAACATAGGATCACGAGCTTCAGTAGCCGTAAAGTGGGTTACGCCGAATAAAGCGAAGATGGTGATGGAGAGGTGGTGGAGACGCAATTTCGAGAGGGCTGGGCGGATGAATGGGAGGTCGGTGCTGGGTGCATACCCAAACCGCTAGATTTTCAAGATGTGGACATAGTTGGAGGATGGATGCGAGCAAGTGCATGTCTGGTACACCCCACATCAGGTTTTGAATATGGCCCCCATTTTGTTGGAAGTAGTCTATCTGGGGCTTTCGCCTGGGCCACCCGTAGGATCTCGCAAAATACGAAAAGATTCTGTGGAGGATTGGGTGAACCCTAGATCAATGAGGCCTTGAGGGGGCAGATAACTTGAAATGATATGTGAATTCTGGACGTACCAAAGTTTAAAGGCGCGACAGACTTGGGAGAGCGTCGCAGCTTGACGTAGGGCCGAGAAAGCTGACAACTTCACGATAATTTCCTGAATTTCCAGTGGTAAGTCGAAACCCGTCATCGCAAATTACTGTGAAGGTTCGAGTTCGAGTTCGTGAGCCTGAGGCGATGGGAATAGTACCATGTACATACCACGTGGACGAGCGCCGCAGGAATTACAGTTTGCGGTACAATCAAACTCACACCCTGAATACGACCTAAATACGGATAATACTGGTGGGTGTTTCTTCCTCCAGACCTTGCTCAAATTGTTCGTAATTTTAGGGAGCATATCAGACTCTAGAAATCCTGGTTGACCCCAACGTCTCTTGCAGATTTCTGACGACCTGTTGTAACTGGCCAGATTCTATCCAAGACGAAATTGTTCGATATACCTCCAATTCGCCTCCGCTATCCTATATTCACCCTCCACTGATGTTTCATCCTGGAAAGGCCCAAGTAAGGAAACGTTCCTGCCAGTGCGCGGTATCGCGGGTTAGATGGGAACATACCTTGGTGATAGACGTCCCTGTTCGTCAGAACGGCGGGCGGAAACCCAAGGCCCTCAATCGAATGTTCACAGCCGGATGTTCAAGAAGTGGCATCATCTCAAAGCAAAGATATCCTCCATAGATTTTCAGGGCTCGAGTCCGGCTCAAGGTTAATTCCTTGTTTATGCCCTTGATTCGAGTGATTTAATGATATATCATACTTCGGTATGTTCAATGTTCAAAACCCCCTTCAACCCCACAAACTTCGAATTCGAAGTCATTACCCGGCTGAGCATCTCTCTTGATGGTGAGCCGACGAAAATTCGGACCGCGCAGGTATCGGTCATCTTTAGGTCACCGGGGCTTTTGAGGTTCTGATCGCTGTTTTCGTTGACCGACTTCGCGTAGTTGCGACCTGCGCACGCGAATGTTTCGAATTTTCCCGACCCGACGGCGAACCTGTGGCGTCAATGGTTTGTGCGCTTCTTGACAGAAGAATTGATTTACTTTAGGTAGTCTGCCTATCGATCATATCCTTCCAAGAATGCTAGGGCGGGATTGGTTCCTTGGTTACCCTCCATTCAAGTCTTAGAATTATTGGAATGCTCAATGTTAGACGTAATACCGGAACGCGGGCTGTGATTGGTATGGAGAATAATATGCATTTGTCATTCGAATATTCATCGGGGACATCAGTGGTATCGGTATTCGAGGAGTTGTACAGAAGGGGGGATATCGTCAAAGGCTACATACGATCGGGGGTTGGTAAAAATCACAAAGCGAGGATCGGTGATCCAGTTTTTGAGCAAGAAAGCGAAGAGCGATTTAAATACGATAGCGAAGAATGAATAAGTGTAGGGTTTGGTAGATAAGTATAGGGTGGTATCATAGCAAGGCGGGGCGCAACAAGGATACAAGTGTTCGATATCATCAACATCGTGCGAGTTCTTTACCTTCATCAACATTCGTTCATCGTGCTAGCATTCGGGGCAGCTAAGCCCAGATCGGGTCATAAGTTCCTTCCTTTCGACGGATCTTAACGAGGTCCTCTGGGAGAGTCCAGAAATCTCGTTCACCGCGCCGGACAGACTCCCAATACTCCTTGACACTGGATCCCTCATGAAACTGGGATAAGACCACCAGTCTGGGATCGCGGACGTCAAGGGCTTTCAGAGATAATCTGAATAGGTGTTGTGATGAGATCAAGACTAAGACCTCGAGGGTGGGGGATTCGTCTAGGATGGGAACGAGGGCGGGGAGGAGGGTGTGGTGTTGGGCGATGCCTAGGTCACCCAGTGAGAGGTGCGTCAGCGCTGGAAGGGAGAGTATAGACGTCCAGTCCTCGGCAGTGACACCTGCCGGGGGATGGACGACGTCAAGATGGGTAAGACGCTGGAAGACTGGGAGCTTGAATAAGGATCGGAGGAAAGAAGAGTCCCTGTATGGTTGGCCATAACCGCCTGTGCGACCTTGCATCTCTCCGAGCTTGATAGAGAGCCGCTGCAAGGAATGTGCGACAGGTGGGTTCTCTCTGACGGTTAAGAAGGGTAGAATCCCGTCCGTCCAACACGTCAAAGAATCTAGGTTTGTGCATACCGCCAGCACACGTTGAGCGTGCGAGTACGGCACCATGGTGGTGATGCATAGGTTCTTAACACGTTTGGAGAAGAAGCCTGCGGGACGAGCATCGACGGTCCGTAGGAAGAGGATAGTCGTTAGGAGTGGGAAGTCCAGCACGATCGTGTGATAGATGATCGCTTCAACCCTATATTATTTTAGGTTGCAAAGAAAGAAATAGATCAGGATTCTGTATAGAACAAGCGAAGGGATTAAAGTCAAAAATGTGGGGAATATCTAACAGGGACAGGTACGAGCAGTGATGGCGGTGATGCGGGAGTAAAACGATACGGAAGCATCACTCACCAGGCCTGAGCACGCCGCGACACCAGCGCGAGGGTTGGGGCAAAGCCCGGGAAGCAGTGCGCTGCAAACTCGATGATTTCACGTTCGAGGTCGTACGGTAACCTATTCCTATGTTCGGGGACAGGTGGTACGACGGGCTGGGCGAACATGCGACGCGCTTTCAGCACATGTGATGGCGAAATACGAGCGCTGACAGCCGCAGTGCGAAGGAGCAAACCAGGCATTCTAACACGAGCAAAGACCTTGCGATAACACCACGGAAGGATTCGTAAAGTTCGTTAGAGACCAAGGAGGAGACAAGAGTGGTCGACGTGGAGGTAGTCTGCGAACCTAGTGAGCAGAGGTTGCTGAAACCACAGGAAGGGGGTGTGGCCACACAACTGGAGATGGCGAAGCCTATAAGGGCGAGGACAATAAAAATATTAAAAATATTCCAAAACGGATATGCCCACCACTTCCCAGGGCTTCGAGAAAGCCGGGGGAGATCGAGATGGGGTTAGGGAAAACCCTATCCGTCTGAATTTATTTTTGTGACACAAGCACCGCGCGGAGGGAAATCCCAATCCAGCATCGGGCAAATCTGTCCCGATGTACCTCTGGTTCGGTGAATTTGGCAAGTAAATTATGGTGAAGAAAACTTGCGATCCTGTCGCTTTTTCGTATAGGCGAGGCGGCGAGCTCGAAACGAGATCTTGAGGCTGTAAACGGGACCATATCGGGGGAGAAGAAACCGGGCGCACGATCTGGTTTGAACCCTTTTTGTCCAAGGCAAATCAACCCTGAGATACCTAAACGGACTAACTAATAGCAATCTCGGTCAAGCCTCCGCAAGCGCTCTATCGCGTGGCCAGCACGCTCACACAAACCTATCGGGTATAGGAGATACCGCTGCTGCAAACCACTGCAGCAGGGATATCCAGAAAACCCTCTCTGCCGCCCTCAACATCCCGACGGGGTACGGGAAGGATGGCCTAAAATGGTAATGTCCAGGGGAGCGCTTCTGGCGACCCCAACAGTGATATGGAATGTAAATGACCATACCGCGGGCTGGGCGAGCTGGAAAATCCAAGCGCAAATAGGCGGACCTACATGGAAGCGATCAGGTGGCAATAAAGTTGCACATTGTTGCACCCTGAGCGGCCTTTTGGGACTGCGAAGACGTTTCACTTGATTGCGCTACCCCTGCACGAAATGGGTGTGTGACGAAATGGTGAGTCTGAAGACGCGGAATGAGTCGTTCATTGCTCTCCAAGATGATTCCATTACGAATACATAGACGGTGATTGCTGAATATTCGGTCGAAGCAATGATCGTGAAGCGTACCGAGTCTCGCAAATTGAGCAGCGACGGGGTCGGTGGTCCTCTGATTCACCCTGCCAGGAGAATAACTGGCTCTCGTAATGTGCTTGCGTTCTTCGGTTTCGCCGAAGCTGCGCCAATCGCATTCCGGGATTCGCTGAGTGGCCTTGGGGATCAGAAGACGCGCAACCATCATGATCAGCTCGATCCCACGGGTGTATGCGACTAGAATGGACCCACGAAGCCGTCTAACACCCAAATTTTGTACCAGTGAGTCCACTTGCAAAGTTTCATGACCTCACCAGCGGCCCCAGCCTTAATGAACAGAACTTTGTTTTTTTCCTACTTCGAACTTGCCCTGCTGTTCAAGACCTTGATCTTTCCTTTCCTGATAGCCAACACAACGTACACGATATGATAAACTTACTAGAATGGTGAGTCTCTCGTACAAGACGTCTTCGAAAGCCCAGCACCTGACAGTGACATTGGAAATGCTGGTTTACGGGCGCCTAACACTGTCCCAAAAGTTATCACTGCAACCGGGCCGCCTAGCTCTTAAACCTTAACAACCCCCTGATTTCCTGCTGCAATCCGGTCGAACAACTCAAAACGGCAAAGAACTAACTCCATATGTATTGTCCTCCTCTGATACTTCTTGAACACTCATGATGAAAAGCAGCCTAGGACGCCTCGGTTCCCCAACGATTGGCCGAACTAATTACGACATGGTACACTGTCGTTTTGTTTCCTGGCGCACAGTCCCCGCCAAGGCACCAGAAGACAATAGAGAACAGGTCACACGGCCAACCTTTCTGTGTCGTAATGGAATCTTTTATCAGCAACCCAATCGATTTCCATTGATTTCGTCTCGTGTCATCAGCACTCGACATTGGACGTCCGTTTACACCCGATAAGTCCCGCTCAAAGATGCAATCGCCTTGATTGACGCTAGAGATTGTCCCAATTCGGTCGAATATGGGCCTCTGGAAACCCATGACACGGATGACATGGTGCATATTACTTGCGCATTCCATGTTTCGGTGACTATATTGCCGATGTTCTTTGTGATACGGCATTCATTTTCCGAAATTATTTGAATCGCAAATTGTACTCCACTTCTGGAGTCGTCATTGACCCCCCCAACCGCAAGAAACCCAAAGGGTACAGACTTTATATGTATTCACCGAAGTCGGTCGATGGACTCAATGTTACAGCAGTGTAGCGTAAAAAAATCCGCCCGAAGGTACCACCAGCTTTGACGGACCGAAGAAGAATCTAAATGAATTCATTCAATGTAAAGTCATCACAATGGACGATCACGACGCATATACGCTCTTCGGGTAAGTCCCTCGAGAATGCTCAATATCGATCAAGCTTCCCCATGGGCCAATAGTATAAGACCTGCACATTGTTCAAGTACTGTAATATCAGGACATCATTTGCACCGGATGATGTTATTTCTCGCTCGCCATCGAGGCGTCCGCAGCTGGTAAACGACTAAAAGCTCCTATCTGATCGTTTCCT
>ML208459.1:48488-68628 GCA_004369065.1 Pluteus cervinus
CACGAAGGCTTCCATCGGTACTGGTTCTAGGTTTGTTATGTGGCATTTGGTAGAAAATTACAAAGAGTTGCTTGGGGACCGATCGAGCAATGAACAACGAAGAGTCGGAGAAGTGTATAACCCGCCGTGGTAAATGGAAAGAAAAGAAGACGTAAATATCTATACTCGATATGCTACAGGTTGTTATACTAGGAAATAGGATGATAAGTATTCCCGAGAAGAGAAGGTCCAGTACAACGCGGATTACTGTAACCGGTGGGTCAATAAGGGATTGTGTGTATGGAGGAGGGGGATCGAAGGACGGCGGCCACGGTGAAGATGAGGACACAAGCACTGGAAAAGCATTTGAAGTTGGAAGTAGTGGCTTGAGGGTTGTAATAAAAAGAGTGTCAAATAAGAATAGTAGTTGTGAATCCAATGGAAGGAGCATGTCACCACCAAGCCGATAACCAGACATCATTGCCCCATGATAACGTCATTGACGAGAGAGGATCAAATCGAAGGAGACCCTGGAGAGAGCCACGATGTTGGTCGCGTCCCATCTTCGAGTGAGCATATACAGTACGTACACCTCGGCCAGATGTTCTAACTGTTTCGATGATTTGAATTGATTATGCCACGCCGCAAAGGATTTCCGTACGAATCGGGATCTCTCGAGAGGTTAGAGTCAATGACGGCACGAGCGCTAGGTTACGCTCGTGAACTAGTCCCAATGGCATATCCCGCAGAGCGTACAGGACCAGGGAAAAGCATGACAGGATCCAATCGATGTGGAATGAGAGAGTCATTGGATGGTTGACGAATGTGTGACCGCAAGGAGGAATGAGAGGACATGGAGGATAGATGGTGGTGGTTCTGGTTAGGGTCATCAGAATCGGTGAGATACGGAGGACTTGGAACTTCAAAGAATGAAGGGAGGTGTCCTCCGTCATCTGAGTCAAAACCGTTGATTATAGGTGGTGGAGATCGCGCTCTGGGACCAAAGGCAGGCGGAGATGGGATTCTCGGAAGCGGAGGGCGGGGAAGATTTGGGCGGCTAGATGAGCTTAATGAAGGGGCTATAGGAAATGGACGGTGCCCGTTTGGCATTGGTGGACTGTTCCGAGTTCTATGCGGTGGAGGGGTTGGGGTTGATCGATATGTTCCAGGTTCTGAAACTGATGGAACGTCGGCCAATAGAGGTGGAGGAGATGCCCTGGCTCTGGAGGGTTGTGGTTGTTGAAGTTTGGGAGGCTTGGAAAGGATGGGTGGCAGGGGTACTGGCACCTGAGGAGCGGGGGGAATGCGGAGACGAGGAGAAGCCTACTCACGAGTGAATAAGATGAATACTGATGACAAGGATGCAAGAACTTACAGAATGTTGCGGCTCCGGGGTTTGAAAAGTGACACGGGGTGGCGACGAGGGCGAAAGCATCGCGCTCGCCTGGTCTGATGCATTGGACTCCAGAGAGAAATCAACCCCAGGCACTGTAGAGATCAAGAAGACACTATTCCGATTCCTTTCGTCATGGGAGATGAGTGTCTCTCGTTCTCCTCTACCCTCTCGCGTCCTCGAACCGCGACTCCGACCATCGTATTCCGTCCCCTCCATCGATGCCCGACGACCACTTTGCCCAGCAGACCATTCTGATGCTGCCTTTCGGCTACTCTGCATCGTCGCCCTTCTTGATGAAGATGACATCGTGCTAGCATCAACGTCGTCCACTCGGAATCGATCGCTTCGTGCCATGGACTTGACTGCTTGTGGGCGACGCCTCCAAGGAAGCGGGACGTGGTTCATCCCAGTTTCGAGCCAGTCCAGTAGCTGGAGTCTCTTCCAGAGGGATTTTCTGGACATTGGGGATTTGGCGCTTGGCTTGTCCTTCGACGGTTTAAAAGGGAGGTCCACGAACGTGGGTTTTAGTGGAGAGGGTTCTAGCCGGATAGAACCACCGTCCGAATGGCCCTTGTCGCTACCCTCGATGTCCCAGTCCGCCTGTCGACTCCTCTCTGTGACCTTGTGCGCTTTAGAGACGAAGGGAAGAGAATGCTTCAAGCCGAGGAGTGTTGTCTTGGCAGGTCGGCTTCTGCGACGCCAACAGATGAAGACACAGCTAACCATAATTAAAGCGGAGACGCCAACAATTACGGGGGTGACTTTCTGTAGAGTTGTCCATTGCGGTGAGGGAACGTCCGCTACTAAATATGTGCATGGTGTCATGATAGGCTTCCTTGACATGAGGCTGATGACATACCTGTAATCGCGGCGGCTACATCAAATGTCTGTGTATCCGTCCTTACAGGAACATCGACCCATCTCGGAAGTTGAACTCCTCCTTGATACCCGTTGGGTATGGCCTGGAAGAATGAAAGCGATCCTGTTGTGCAATTTGTCTTCCAGGAATCTAACTGGGGAAGGGTTGAAGTTGAAGATGAAAGGATACAGGCACTCCAGAGGTTGAAGAATACGAGATTACTGGATAAGGTCAAAGCATACAGCGTTTGCTGTGAGAATCAGATAGAATATCCCACAGCACGGAATGACAGACCAGGTACACTGTGTTGGTGTTGGTGCAGGGCTTGTAAGATTAACGGCTGCAAGGCGATGCAAAATAAGTCCTTGTGTTCTGGACCTCCTGTAACAAGTCCCGACCCACCAGGCTGGCATTGCTTCTGTACTAAACCCTGAACAGTACAAGGTGTCTCTCCTTGGGCATTGTCCAACTGCAAACGGTGCATTTCTGATCAGATCCCTTCCTAGTGAAACAATTTACAGCAACAAGGACTTACCACTCTAAAACTCTAACAGAGAAGAGACCTGGTATAAAACGGAGAGCAATACAACGAGAAGTACAACACGCACGGGACTCTGCTCTTGAGCGAAGCACAAAGGTACAGGCAAGATCGCCAGAACCAGAATTCGAAGTCCGAGTTTGTTCATCACACATCAAGAATACGCGAATATATCTGCAAGGGTCCTAGTCCCTTTTGGACTAATCTTCGAGCGACTAACTGGACAGCTTAGCTCAATGTCAAGCTCAAGGGAGATGGGGGAAGGAGGGAAAGGGAGACCGGGAATGCGATGTTTCTTTTGGCGTCGATACCCTTATCCGGAGACTCGACCCCATGCTTGTCATAGCAAACCTCCGAGGAAGCCTTGACTGCCGAAAGGCCAGTAAGTCCCGCAGCATTCGTATTTTAATTTCGCCCACGGCCAATCCGAGCGATACCTTTAATTTCGCAGTCTAACAAGTATAGTAGCCCTGCAGAAATTTCACATCCTGAATACTTGTGGGGATACAAGAAAACCGCATGGTCAACGGAAAATGTCATATTACCGACACACTCTTTTTTTTTTTTATAAACCAGGAATTACCGACACACTCGGAGTCGGACTCGGGAAGAAGACGTTCAGAGGCGGCATGTAAAGTTTTAGTCCATCAACCACGGACCACTCAGGAACACCAGACCAGCGTTAATCCCCCGATATTCCATCGAACTACGGTATCGAGCTTGTCCAGGCCATCAACCGAGGGGAACACGAGGTCCAGTCGAGCATTTGTGCCAAAATGTTCATATGACCAGCACGACAGCAGAGCCGACAGCTTGCACTCTCATAACAGCACGAAGGCGGGATGTAAACACAACTACCCACAATGTCAAGAGCTGCTGTGGAGCAACCTATTCCTGAATTTGAATGTTCCCGATCGAGAATCGATTTCACCGTCGACCTCATGGGTATGAAAGCTCGGGGGAAAACCCGCTTGAACAGCTTATGCACTTTTCTCTTGTGCTTGGACTGCCCATGTCCATAGATGCTAGCCTGCGGAAGTGCACTAGCGAATGAGGGACTGTGCTGGCGAGTTCGGGCATGGACACCTTGAAGTGGAATGAGGGACAGACCCAGAGTTAAAGGCGAGCTATAGGTTACAATACACGATTAGCAGAAAAAGAGAAGTGCAATCCACTAAATCCTAAATTGGACGGGAACGGGTATCTAAAACTGACTGCAAAGAAGAGTCATCTTGTATTAAATCTTGGAACGGACTCCCTCGATTTCGGCCTTCTCGTTATCACCCCCGTCCGAGCTACGACTGCGTGCAGCCACGACTGGATGAGCAAGGTTGGCCAGAGCTTCCTCTCCGTCAAAGAGACTATAAAACGATGTCTATCAATCAACATGTCGATGACACCCAAACAGGACACTTACGCAGCGGTCTCCTCCAAGGTGAGCTTTCAGGAGAATATGATTAGCGCACATCCGGCGGTCACGGATTCGTAAACTTACGTTTTTGGTTTCGACAATATAGATGAAGCAGAAGACGGTCTCGAACATGAGCCAGACCAGGTATACAAGCTAGAGTTCATGTGCATAAGTGAAAGGTTGTTGCGAGGGGTAAGTGGTCACTCCTTACGTAGTACTTCCACCCGAGTCTGCAGCACCGCGTTAGACATCGGACAGGCATATCAAATGTGCATTACTCACTTTCCGAGAGCTACCGGGTTGACGTATCTAGGGATATAATGTCAGATCGCGCGACAGGGTGGGGTATATGCACACGCACTGGTTGAAGATCAACGACAAGGAGATGGCGAAGTTGAAGATCGTGAAACCCTTAGCCCGGAGGGCATATGGTAAGATTTCGACGGTGTACCTGATACATAATTAGAGAAAGTCAAGTGCAGGTCAGGCGACAGAACATACGACACAATAAGGGGCGTAAATGCGAGCTGGTAAACCGATTAGTACTTGACAGCTTCCCCGCAAAGCCAGGCCGACTCACGTCATCTAAAAAAAGGTGGTGAGTGTCCAGTGCGGGTGTAATAAATGCTCAGGATTAGACTTACAAGCACCATAGTACAAGACTATTTTCCCGAGGATCAGTTGAACTGGTGCCGAAGGAGGGGAATCACAACCACTCACAGATGAAGGTAATGACCGCCTTTCCTGCTTTCGTGTTTCCTTCTGATGCAAACTTGAAGGAGATCGTTTGGCCGGTCCAGAACAATAACATTCCTAACAGGGACGTGGTCAACACTACCGATGACGATGTACGGACTTTATCCACTCACCGATCGTAGAGAGCATGAATAATCGTCGACGGCCGGCATAATTGCACAACAGACCAGCAGTGATGGCAACGAAGAAGTTGAAGATGTTCAAAATTCCATTCTGAGAGAAGGGATCAGATATCAATTCATTCGCAAAGCCATGAGACGCACGATCAACAACTGCTCATCGGGATCCGTGACTGAAAGAAAGGAGGGCAATCATTCATCGGGGCCTAAAACCGAGCCTGGAATAAACGTACTACCGATCGTATCAAAGACCTTGTTGAGATCTGTCGCATCATTCGTATAAGCGCGCTAAAACTATAAGAAGCGCTAAATTGGGCGTACAGTAGGACCTGTGCGAAAGACGTCAGAAAGATAACGTGAATACGATGCAGCAACTACTCACACAAGACCGTTCCCAGACCATTGTGAAAAGAACGCGAGCGCAAGAATAATGCGCATCCGCTTCCTGTTTCCAGGATTCTTGATCAAACTGAGCCAACCGATGTTTGCTGCAACTTCACGTTCGAAGGTAAGAGCAGCCTTGATCTCCTGGAATTCGTATTCAACCAGAGGGTCCTGCCTAACACGGACATCAGCCGAGGAACATTCACAGATACTGTTAAAGGAAAAAGGCGTACTCATTTCCATCTGCATGGTAATATGCCAAGGTTTGGAGTGCCTCTTGTTCTCTATATACCAACTCAACACACGGCGGATTTCGAGCGGCAAGGGTTGCAACATACCTTCCCTTACTGACCAACCAACGTGGTGATTCTGGGATGAACCAAACCAAGCAGATTTGAATGACGGACGGAAGGCCTTGAAGAGCCGAAGGGAGACGCCATGCCCAACTCGAGGGAAGCTTGAAGGTTCCAAAAGTCTTCACAATACGTCAAAATCGGTGATAGTAACGGCGGAAAAGCTACTTACTGCCCATGCCGCACTATGGGTCCATATATATGTCAATATCGAACCTGAAAAACGCCGAATAAAACTTACATGATACTTCCCAAGTACCTAAAGTAGACAAAAGTTAGGATGGCGTGGGATCGACTCTAAGAGTATCCCGACGTACCAGAGGGTGTTATACATGGAGGTAGCCTGAGCACGCTGTGTTGGGTAGGCGACTTCAGTGACGAGAAGAGGGGCCGCGGAAGCAGCAAAGGTCAACCCGAATCCAATGAGGAAACTACCAGCAGGTAAGGAAAAATCCAAGATGCCCAAAAATGTACAAAAAACGCACCGAGCGCCGATGAACATGCCAACCGAGTGGGAAGCAGTTTGAACAATGACGCCGATAATCATAACAAAGGCACCGAGGAGGATTGCCCTTCGTCGTCCAATACCATCCGTGATGTAAGGAGAAAATGGGTACGCTGCTAACCCCCCAATGTTCTAGTAAAACGTGAGAAACGGATCTTCTGCTGCAGGTGGCTAGTAGTACCTGAATCGCATTTAACAGACCCAACTATGGAGCAAGGTCAGAACAAGGACTGTGACACCGGCTGAAAGAAACGTACCTGGCTGTTGCTGGGGTTGTGGAAATCCTTTTTCCATTGAGGCAGGGATTGAAGGCCGTCTGTGACCCAATGAGTATCCACGAGATTCTCCCAATACAGTTATTACTCACTCATCATACTTCCTATAAACGGCATTCGTCACTGAATATATGCGCACACCACATAATCAATTACGCACCATCATAACCGTTCGTGGAAGACGTGATCAACCTAACTCAAAGTCAACACAACGGAAAACCAAAGATGAGAATTAGTTGTATTCACATCAGCGCAATCCAGAAGTTGAGCAAAAGAAGGCCTACAATAGGCTCAGTACAACAAACCACTAGGCGAAAAAGATCACGTACGAGGTTTCTTGTACCATGGTCGTGTATCGTCGATGAGATGGGCAAATCCGCCATTAGCAGCGTTGGAAACTGCAGGTCCTGCACCCATGATGACTATATGCGCCCGAGACGAAAGAGTGGCACCACAAGAATGCGGCCTGAGAAGTCCACCCTTTTAAAGTGCGGGGTAGATGCTCCTCAAGCGCTATTTTCAGACGCCAAACCAACGATGCCGGTAACTTCCACAAGGTTACAGGACATGGTGACAGTAGACACTGCTTCCGACGAGGGAGAAACCATCTACGCGGTCTTGTCGGCCGCTACTTCACTCGGTGCTTTCGAACGTATTAGCCGTCCGAAGTACTAAAGTTCATAGAAACCAAGTGATGCGATCTTGCTCAAGGCCTTCCTGGTCCGAACTGGACAGTGGTCAACGTGCTGGTCGTGATAAAATACCCAATTCGAGCACATACCGTTAGTATTGAGCACGCGGGGGCAATTCTTTCTCCAACAACGGCACAGACATTGTCAGATGATTCACCCCCTTGACCCCGCTTCATTCTTCTAGCCATTTACAGACGATTTCGAACGCCCATCGACTGTAATTTTGGCTCAAAATCCCAGGCCCCTGGCATGAGATTCAGAAAAAGCATGGCTCCCTGTGAATAGAAAGGAGGTCGTCGGAGGTTGTCGGGGCCGTGATGTTCTTGGGTGCTTCGAAGGTTTTTCCAACCCGACGGCCGAGGAACTAGGTCTTCGCCAGGTCTTAACGGTTGAGTAGACGCCGATTACACAAAACAAGGGAAGGAAGATTGGTTGCAAAGCACTGAATAATGAGGGCCAACGACGGCGATGGAGAAGGCACCAAAGCGAGAAGACTGTGCGACTCGGTTACTTCGTCACTTTGTGATCTCAGGGCTGCCGTCGGGAACATTGTTTGCCAACGACCCCAAGTTCGCGTTCACCTCCACATTTTCCGGTCATCTGGTAGTTGCTTCTCTTCCGAGTACAATATTGAGTGGTACACGGATCCGTGTGATTTTCAAAGTTTGATGGCATGCCCGGATGGTATTTCGCTTGCATCTAGCACCGAGTACTGAGTAGACGGCCGCCGGAAGTGGCGAATTCATGGAAATTGCAATCATACTACGTTACGGTAGCTTGCTCTAGATCTGGTGGGGATAAGACCCAGCAGTGACCCAGCTAGGGCCGCTAGGCGTCAAGATGAGGTCAGGATATCGATGGCCGGACCTCATCGATTTTACCGAAATGAAGAATATAGGGACTTTTGCATTCATTTTGTGAATACTCGTGATCTTTCTTGCCCAATTCCATAAATATGGACGCTGGATGGGGCCCCGCATAATGGCCCAAACGGGAAGGTAGAAAGGGAGAAGAAGTTTCAACCGTCTCAACGGGACGGGAAATCCTTGTTGCGATGTCGAGATTCTGTATGGGGCAAAGAAGACCATTATTATGCCTTTGGTCAAACCTCTGCCGGTGACGCGGACGTCTTGCTAGATTGGGAGGTCTTAGGACCGACTCGACACCGACTGCGTAAGCCAGAGCTCACAAATGCCGTCGTTACCTTTATATATGCGGCCAATTTAAGTAGGGAATGGTACATATACCCTGCTCAAGAACGGTGTCCGGCCAGAAAAAGAACTCTCCGAAATCCAGGAATTAAGTAGTAAGTTAGCCCACCTATAAGCCAGCGCGATATATGCGCTTCACCTGAAAAAAGTTGAACAGAAACGTCGCATCACGTACCGTTTCTTCATTAAACATATCCTCTCCCTAAAATATCGATATCGTTAACGCATGAAAATGGGCGATAAGTGCCAGCATGAGCGTATTAAAATAGCCGGATACAGGGGAATAAAGGCCCGCCGGATCGGTCTCCAAAAGGTCCACCGGGTAGAGGTTTGTCCAGGAGCATACAAGTAGCATACAAGGCACAGGTATCAATGGAGGTTGATAGGATCAACCATCGATATGACAGGAGGGGCTGGATAATTATAAGAACAATAAGTGCCTACATTATAGAAGTCCAGGAATAGCAGCCGCATATAGTCATGCATCTTGTCGGCCACTTGACAGTGACAGTAGCCCCGCGGTCTAGAGATGGAGTCTTGGGGCTCACCGGGGGTTATTGTAAGAACGCGGTGCAACTGCGAACAACGCCGTTAGTTCCACGGGGATGTGGAGTTTCCCCGTTCGAGTTTGCAAGAGGCTGATATAGACGAATTATAGCAGTTTGCAAAATGATAGCCGCATTGCACGCATCAGACACTCAGGTTATATGCAGCCTAACCTGAGAGAAACAACGAAATTGTGAGAGTACCTGGAGAAGGATCATCTGGAGAGTTAAATAAAAGCTCGGGGACGGCTTGTACGATCTATGATTGTAATTTGGGCCCACCTTCAAGGCATTCAAGGAGTTTCATCATGGTGGTCTCCGGACACAAAATCACGAGTATTCTGGCGGCGAATGATGTCCAGACTTCCACAGAAAGTTGAACTGTACTCACAAAGTCACTCACCCAGTTATAGAGTCGCTTTATTACCGGTTGTCTTGCAAACTGCGAAAACTGACTACTAATAGCAGGAAACAAGACTTGCGCCCGGCCTACTGAGTCGACGTCGTGGCTTGGATTTAAAGGCTAGCGCTATGGATCTTCAACAATATTTCAGCTGCCTTCGTCTTGCATATTCCCGACGACAGCGGGCGCACAAACGAGACATTGATGGCGAGCAAAGCGCTGAACTTGGTGGCGTGAAGCAAGGGTCTGCGCTTAGCGCTTAACAACAACTTGACCAAAACACCAGAGGCAAACAAATGACGCACTTCGTTTCTCTTCCTCCTTCCATCGTCGAGATATTCTGGGCTAGCAGATGTTGGATTACAAGGTCCATATGCTGGGTGCAAGTGACGCACATTTCGCCATTTATCGCATCCTGGGCGTTTACCGTATGTTTGTTGCATCCAGATATCTTGCCGGCACGGCCCAACACACTACTAGGAAAGGCAAACTGTGACATTCTGACGCCTTGTGCTTTTCCCAATTATCCTGAGACCAGCGCAGAACAGGCGATATGCGTGTCCTTTCCAGGTCCCAGGTGAATACGACCGCATATATCTCGTGTTGCCAGTGTGTGTCTGCAGCTTATATGCAGTGCGCCCTTCGCACTTCCCCACAACTTACCATAAAGCAACAGCTTCGCCTCCCCACAATTCCAAAGATAGCGAGGGCGTTCGCTGCGGAGCACCCTTATTCGCCGTAATCTGTTCGCCTGACTCCGGATGAGATAAACTTGGCTTTCTTCCACGTTAAGCCCATCATCATGCTGCATCCACGTTCGCCAACAAATGCACCATGAACAAAGATACCTTTCGTCATGTGGTATAGTAAGGATGTGATTTAATGAAAGGACTCTCCAATGACTAACCATTCTTTCATTTAGAGTTGACAGAATAAAGTCTATCATTCATTTCTCAGACCGATACATGACGCAACGAATGAAGACGATTGGAGAATCGAAAGGTTCCCATCTCACCACAACTCTAATTTGACGGGCTTTACTAAGGTCTATGTAAGGTCAGGCAATCCGCGTCCTGCGCGATCTTGGGTTTGCCTTTCACAGTCAAATGAAACCCGGCATGACACAGGAACGGTTCCATCAGTGAGTTTCTAGGCTTGCATTGCTTGACTTACAAGGAAACACCAGGAAGCAACCCTTCGACACGCTCAGTGCCATGTTCCTTTCACTCCCATGGTCAGATGAACGTCACCCGCCATGCGCGCTGGCCTCGTGGTTTAAACAACGACTAGCGATCTTTGGTAGTCCTCAGTGACGAGGACAATGCAAGGGTACATTCCCGCAGCGTGTCACCTTGAATAACGATCGAATGGAGTATTCGATTGCTGAAAATTTGCAGCTCCGTCGCACAGCGGTGGGCGGTTCAGTGCAGAACGCGTTTCCCGGCACGAATCCCGTGATTCGGGAGGCGAGTCACCCTTCCGTGTCTAGAACAACCTTCGATGGGGTTCAAATAATCTCCGCCTTGCTCTCACGGGAACCTTTTGTTACGGGGTGCGTGGTGAGAGAAGACATATGATGTTGGGGTGGAGAAATTCCATTTGCCCAGAGATGATGTTGTGAAACTGTGCTGACGGACAGGATCACGTTATAAGGCTGGCCGTGGTGAATGAAAGGACCCTCATTCGACCGTTTCTGGGCACGGATCTCTGGCCTTGCTGTCCGGGACAAGCTCTTTAGGTGCAGGAGAAGGCCGATCGGGGACCATCACTTCCCAAAAAGGCAAGAACACGTGCCTTGCACAGCTGATTGAGAAAACTGTTTCCAGCCTCGTGCTTGATTACTGTCCTCCCTTTCCGGCCTCTACTAAACCCTCGCCATTCACGGCCATCTTCTATGGCTCCTCCCCCACCACCGCCACCCATCTGCCTGCCTTTTCTTAGTTCAAAGCCCAAGCGCCGTCTCTCCTGGACGAGTTCGGAGTTCTCGCACGACACCAGACGGGAGCAGCTCATTCGTCGTCCATCCTATTCAGCTTCATCGACAATGGGGTCTTCAGCCGACAACTTGACCTTTGTCACAGACACCGAGCAATATGAGGACATACCGGCGTCTGACTACTATCCAGATGGCAAGCGCGGAGGTCTGAAGCGTGGCAACACGATGACTGGGACGAAGAAGTCGACGGTGTCTAGTAAATGGGGGTATGGTTGGGGTATTGGAAAGCAGAAAGGGAAGGAGATTGAAGCTGAGCTGGATATGGCTCAGCACTCTCGCGACGGGTCCGCGTTCTCGAAGGATCTGCCTCTATATCAGCCCCCACAACGGAGCAATTCGCAATCCACCCAAGCCAGCAAGATGTCCTCAAATTCTAAGCGCTCTGCCAGGACGCAAGAATCTGCAAGAACACAGGATACCCAGGATACTGAGAGGACCAAGACTTCGCATCATAGTCAAGGCTCTCAGCATTCGCATCAGTCGCAGCAATCGCAACAGTCGTATCAATCTGGAGGTACTAACGGAGAACCGCCGAAGCACATACCCCCACCACGCTCACAGCACCAACGTGTATCGAACGATTCAGCAAGTACATTGATTGGGTCGGCCCTTGAACGGAAGTTGAATGATGTCGATTCGTACAAGGGAAAGATCGATACTGGTGAACGGCTGGAGGAACTGCGAAAGTTGATGCGGAGTCATAGTCTGGACTATTAGTACGTGTCTCTCCATCCAGTCACCTTCTTGTGGCCTAATGACTTCTCAGCGTTATCCCAACGGAAGATGCACATCAATCGGAGTATGTTGGGGATAGCGACAAGCGTCGAGAATTCATATCTGGGTAGGTTCTACTCTCTCTGCTTGACGTCGCAAGAGTTCATCTCCGTCCGCAGGTTCACGGGTTCTTCTGGACAAGCCATAGTCACTATGCAGTCCGCGTATCTCGTAACGGACTCGAGATATTGGCTCCAAGCCAAGGAGCAACTTGACCCCAATTGGCATCTTGTATCTGCTGGTTCCGTTGGCGGGCCCAAGGACTGGATTGAGTGGCTTTCGGTACGTTCAGTGTCCTCGGAAAATTTCATGTGACTAAGTTTTCAAAGGATCGAGCCAAGGGTGTCAAGATTGGTCTCGACGCTCGTATGATCTCATACGAGAAGGCCACCACGCTCAAATCCAAGATCGAACCTCACGGGTCCAAGTTACACTATCCACCCCAGAACTTAGTGGATTTAGTTTGGAAGGATAAACCTCCGAAGTCAAAGTCGACAATTTTCACGCAGTCCGTCGAATATGCAGGTACGGTTTCATGACCGGTTAGTATGTCTGCGCGATGCGGTGCTGATTTCATCGATAGGGAGAGATATAAAGTACAAGATCTCGAAGCTACGAGAATGGCTACAGGATCAGCCTCCTTCTGTCGTTGCTTATTCAAAGGGGACTCCCCAGGTGCAAGCTGGCGTATTGATCACTGCTCTTGATGAGATTGGTACGTGTCGTGTGACCTTCTATAATTGTCCGTACTGATATTCGTACCAGCCTACATGCTAAACCTACGCGGTTCTGACATTCCTTACAATCCTTTGTTCCACGCCTATTTGTATGTTGGGCTGGATCGAACTATCGTTTTTGTTGACAAGGTCAAGATAATGGATGACGTTGCCGAATATCTCAGGAGTTTTGACATCGAGCAGCGGGAATATATGGATGTATGGCCGTTTTTGAGGAAGCGGGAATGGGGTGAAGGCAAAGTCCGTTCCCTTATTTCGTTGACGAAACATTTCCTAACTTCTTGGGGTTTGAAGGTTGTTCTTTCACCGTCAAGCCCTTACGCAGTTGCTCTGATGCTCACCCATTTCCGAGTAACTATCTTGCCTTCTCACGTCGAGACCATGTTATCGGTCAAGAACGAGACCGAAATCGATGGTCTCAGACGGGCATATATGAGGGATGCGGTTGCCTTTGTGCGTCCCTATTCAGCTTATCGACCAAAAAAATTGAATCGCTCACCTTTTGTCACAGGTTCGGTTCCTCGCCTGGCTCGAAGGAAAGCTTAATGATGGCTATGACATCACGGAATATGAAGCTGGTCTTCGTATCACGGAATATCGGAGAAAGCACCGGTTCTTCCAAGGGCTTGCCTACAAGAACATTTCTGCATCAGGCCCGAATGCCGCACTTCCACATTATCAACCGCGAAAGGCGACTGCGCTTATGATTGACCGGAACAAGCCTTACCTCATGTAAGTTCTCATGTTTTATGTGACGTATTGGTTTCTAGATCTTTGTTTGTATAGGGATTCTGGAGGTCAATGGATAGATGGAACGTGTGATACGACACGAACTCTCCTTTTTGGAATTAACCCGAAGGAAGATTATTGTGAAGCATACACTCGTGTTTTGCAAGGCCACGTACGTATCTCAATTGCTGTCCGGTCGAGGAGGGCTGGGTATCTTATTTTCAATAAACATAGATTGCAATTGATACCGCTATTTTCCCGGAAGGTACTTCTGGGGAACAGCTGGATGTTTTAGCGCGTAAAGCATTATGGAAGGATGGCTTGAACTACATGGTACGCCGATTTGTTATTTCATACCTTTCGGTACGGTACCCCGACGGAATCTCATGATGGGTTACACACCTTGCAGCATGGAACTGGACATGGGTTTGGATCCTTCTTAACCGTCCACGAAGGCCAACACTCGTTTTCATCAAGGGTCCCTCTCAAGCAAGGCAATGTCATCACCAATGAACCTGGTTATTGTAAGTCCACCTTGAATCCTTTCATTATCCCTGGCATAGGATTTCTTACTGATCGTACCTTCCCTCGCCTCTCCCCATGTACATTTACATCTACCGCTCTAGATGCCGAAGGCAATTTCGGAATGCGCATCGAATCGGCTTTATTAGTGAAACGCGTCAAGGTGGGTTTGTGACGCCATTTCCCCAAACTAATCATCTTTTCTGTTTCTGATTTTCTCACTCGTCCTCGTGTTTTGTTGTTCGGTTTAGACGAAGCATAGTTTCAATGGAAATATCTGGCTAGGGTTTGAGAGGTTGACGTGTGTTCCTATTCAAACCAAGTTGATCAAGGAGAACATGTTGACGAAGGAGGAGAAGCAGTGGATCAAGGTACGTAGCCGAACCTTCTCAATTGACGGACCTGTTACCCGTCTTTGCGACCCCAACCACTAATATCCGCTTTTGTAGGACCACAATCAGAAATGTTACGAGAGACTTGCGCCGCTCCTCAAGGAAGATAAACGGGCTCTGAAGTGGCTTGAGAAGGAAGCCAAACCACGGATAGGTATCGCCAAGGCGGGAGGTATCCCGATAGAATGGGATTGATAGGTCATACTGCGTACTTTCCGGTGCAACGGTGCAGGGTGTATACGTGGTGGTGGGGTTCGGGTTCGTCCTGTTCATCATCCGAGCACCGAAGGTTGGTGTCAATGATTCTACAACTCTACCAGCCTTCCATTTACCCTCATCGGCGTTGATCCTATCACTCGTTCACCCAAACCTCCCACTTTCGCGATACCCAAGTCCTCGTCCTCGGTTTTAACTTCCTCCTTACCACCGACCGGCCTTCTCCTTCGTCATCTTATGCTTGGAACTTCGTCGATTATCACATTCGCATTTCCCCTTCCCCTTCCTCACGCATTTCCCTTCATGCATTTCAAACTCACAACGGACTCTTATGGACAATCTCCCCCCTACCCCGCTCCCTCCATTCTTATGCACCTGCATTTCACACCCATGCTTGTCCTTTTTTGTGATTTCCGTTGATGACTCGATGACGACCTATAGAGATTCCTCCATGCATGCCCGTCTTGGACACTTATGATTCACTACCTAGGCATTCCCTCCATCGAACTTGTCTATACGACTTGTCTGTCTCTTCTTGTTGTTTCCATACGACGACGACCGCCGTCACACGGGGCGCCGACCTTGTCCCCCCTTGTATTTCTAGTTCTTTTGCTTGCTTTTCCTCTCTTCGACCTGTACACATATCATCTTTTGGGTTGCTCCCCATTCTCTACCTACCGTTGCTAAATCTCCTTATTCACCTTTTGCCTCCGAGTGTTACTTTTCTCTTTCTTCCCTCTTGATTCTGATACGCTCGTGTCTCTTCTGTGTGTGTGTGTCTACTACTTACATTTCCCCTTCACGCTCTGGGATTCTTGATCTCCCCTCTGGATATACAGTACTTATTTATATGCCTTCAAAGTTGTTCTTGCGCCCGTTGGCTTGGACGACGATGTGGATAGGTGTAGATTGTTGGATGTACATACAACCTCAGTGTTTGTGAATGGATACACATCGGTGTTGTGTAATAATCAGAGAAAGGATACACGAGGAATGGTAAAAGAACACAAGAAGTAACGATGCTACAAGGAACCCGAGGAACGAGGGAGTGGGTACGGCCACTTTGCCCATTCATCGCCGTTGTGTCTTCCCTCCCTTACGTTTACCCGCGAACAGGTGTTTTGGCTGTAAAGCGGATGATCAGAGGCTGTTCATATCAGGAGAAGAGTAAAACCACCGACCATTTTGGTTCTGATGGACCTATCACTCTCACCCGCTTTCGCGAGTTGGTTGCGTGGTCGTTGACCAAGATTCCGCAGTTTGACAGCTTTCGAAGCTTGCTGTAAACGCAAGAGGTGTACGTCAGAACAGTGCCCCCAAAAACGATCGATAGGGAGAAGAGGAACTTACAGCTTCATCACGCATACCAGATAACTGTCGATTTGTTCTTGGTTCTCTCTTCCCTTTGAATACAATGTCTCCTGAATTGGTCTTGACTTTCTTTTGACGTCCAGTGCCACCTTCACCATCATCTACATCCATCCAAGAGTCCTCACCCTCTTCCCCATCGTTGTCATCGTCCACGTCCATCCCATCTTCATCTGCTTGTCTCTTCCGCTTCGCACCGTGCAATTTGGCGAGGATGACAGCCCTTTCTTCGATCCTACTTGGATCTAAACCCGCTTTGCTGAGTTCGGTCGTTAGCTCGGAGAGTGTACGAAGACCGGCTGTTCGTGGTAGTTTGGCGGAGTTCTTCATTGATTTTTTGGTCATTTGGGATTTCAGTCGGTGGATGTTGGCTATTTTGAGGGCTTGGGCTTCTCGTTCATCATCCGAATCAAACTAGGTAAATTTTAAGAACAGTCAGAGCGCATATATGGGGGGAATAAAAGATATATGCGTACTATGTTTTCGTCGGAATCGTAGAACCCTTCTTCCATAAGCTTTTCTTCTTCTCGCTCGAGAGCTTCGAGCTTTTCTGCAATGTCGGGATCGATAAAGTCTGCAACATTCTTTCCGTCCATAATTTCGGGGATGATATCTTGCTTCCATTCAGGATCAGCCAGCAGGTAGTTTGCTGGTTAAATGTGATCAGGCAAATGAACTATTTGAGATGAGGACGATGTTCTTACCTTTGAGGTTGATGTTATAAACTCCAGGGCCACCCTCTTCAAGTTCAACATCTTTTGCCAATCTCCTCCTTTCTGGGTCGTTCTTATCATACTGCTTCTTCTCCTTCACAGCCTCCGGTATGAATGGTGCTCTAACCACATCGTCTCGTGGTTTGGGTTGAGCCACATGTATCCGGTTCGCTATAGAGTTGATCCTGCTTCCCTTCATCTTGTTCTCGACACGATGTGCAAGTAATGCATCACATGCACGATTCTTCAGGTCCATAACACCCTCCTCGGAGTAACACGATACTTGTATATGTTGAACGCCTTCGGAGTCGATGATCTCTTGCACCAGGGCGCGGGTTTCAGGTTCTAAGTCTTCTAACCGCTTCACGTCGACTTTATTGATGACAAGGACGGTCGGCTTGCCAGAGAAAAGTGGCTTTATCGAGTGGAATAATTTACACTGGTATTCGAAGAAGGGGAATGAATATATGCGCATAGAGCGAGGCTTAAACAGAATACTCACCTGGGCTTCAACGGTATATCCGCACTGTTCGCTTAGATCCATAAAATACAATATACAACTCTTCAGATGGGCGAGTGCAGTGATACTTTGCATTTCGATTGTGTTCATCTCTTCTAGCGGGTGATCCAAGATTCCTGGGGTATCAATCACCTGCCACCGAAGGTACTTGTAGTCTAAATGTCCGATAAAGAGTGATTTTGTGGTGAATGCGTAGGGTTGGACATCAACGTCGGCGCGGGTGACTTTGTTGATGAAGGAAGATTTCCCGACGTTAGGGTATCCACAGATAAGGAGGGTCCGTGTATTCGGATCGATGGCAGGGAGACGGGAAATGTGTTGACGGACTTGTTCAAGATATGCCAGAGGATCTTTCTGACGGCGCATGATGGTCGCCATTCTGCGCGAAACTATTGAGTACGCCCCTTAAGAAAGGACAGATGCTACGTACCGGCCAAGCGCAGCTCTCTTAAGCTGTTTACAACGATACAAACTATCACCAAACTTGAGCAATCGTACATAGTCCTTTGCGACTTGGTCGATGAGATGTCGTGCTGTCCGAAGTTGACCCAGCGCGAGCTTATAGTGGTTCTTGTCATAGAGTACATTCATTAAAGAGGAGAGGAACGGGTGTAGGTCCTATTAACCACATGTTAGCTTTAGATATCAAACGATTCATTGATTTGTACTGACGTCAAGTAAGGGGAATTCAGTGAGAATGGCACCGAGTTTTTCGTCGAATGTATCCTGGGTGAACTTTACTTTTCGCATGTAAAAGTTCCGTATCCGACTAATTTTGAAATTTTTGTGAATAACCTGAGGATACACACACTCAATCAACTAATTAGAAATTGATCTTGGAGGGTACGTACTGTGGGTGTTTTGCGTTGCGTTTTGGACAAGACGATGTCCAAGAAGTCTGCCGCTGTGGGCACCGGAGCTATTGCCTTCAAGCCGCTTGTCGACATCGTCAATGAATAAGCCTTTCAGACGATGTTCCTGACGAGGAGGACAGTGTAGATGTCGTCGAGTAGAGGAGGAGATGGGCGAGGTCGAAATTTTGAGTTCTTCCCACGATCGCGTAGAGGCTCCCGCCAAGCCCGAATTCACATCCAAGTCTGCAAAGAATATCGACCAAGATGTACGGAGACGCACGCGGAGAAAGGATATCAAAAATACTCGGACGTGTTCCTCAGGTCCTGGGAAGCTCAAATTTACCGTCCCGATCATGTCCCGATCCGATATCTTGCATGGAATTTCAAGTTGGGCCGTCCCAGTCGTATACTGCACTCCGGAGTAAGTCATCTGGTGGGTCGTTCAGGAATATCTTCAACCAATAAATCACAGGCATCACTCATTAGTACTGCCTCCATATGAACACTACATTACTTATAAACAAGCCAAGAGCCCTGTCGCTTCCGTCTTGCAATAACCTCCTCGGCTTTGCGCCACATACCCAACCCACCCAATGCAGCCACCTCCCATTCACGAACTGTCCGAAACGGTGGCAATAGAAGTCGAGGATCCTCAGCAATACCTCCTGGGGGTGCGTCTGGTTCTCGGTCATGGTCCCATCCCATCCCGTTGGCCTGCACTACTACTAAAACCTCTACGTGTTTGCAATATCGCAGTATCCCGTCGGTACCGCTTGGATTGACCAGATATTGCAGGCAGACGTGAGTTAACCGCGGGAGGTGCATGAGCCCCGACAGATCACCCCCTCGTCATAGACAACATCCAGATGAGTGACGTACTGGAACATGGGATCTTGAGCTTCCGTCTCGCTGAATCGTTTGTTGACAAAAAGGGCGAAGGGGTTTATAGATAGTTCGCGTAGCCTGAGGTTGGATAGAGCTGGGCGAAGAACCGAAATATCGGTGTTGTGTACGTTCCCCCAGACTGCGAGATTCTCTATTGTAGTGCATATCTCTAGAATAGAGACCAGAAGACGTATTTGTTCATCTTGCAGTTCTCCCCACATGAGATTTCGAAGATGTTTCCCTCTGGCCTGAAACCAGTCTAGACGGGCAACTTCGAGGGGCCAGCCATCCCCTTTCTTGTAGTATACCACCGTTCCGTACAGAAACGGCTGGACCCTAATGCGCACGGATGAATACAATCAGGAAAATCGGACGAAGAAGGCGGATATAATACCAATCGGAGAACGCTTGAGAAACAAGGGCGAGAGTGGCCGCTTGATGTAAGCTGAAGCTCGCAGCAATTTCAACGATTTCGCTCCATAATTCAAATGGGAGTATTTCGTGGTGCATCTTGCTTTCGGGGATTGCGTGATGGCCACAATTGTAGGTAACAAGTTGGTAGCAAGACAGAAGTTGGTTCGTTTCCCACGATGACAAAGGAATCGGTTTTGATCCAAGCCACATCTTAACCGAACTTAAGGATATCAAGTACGCGAAACCAGAACCTATAGTTCGTGCGACGATGCAACCAGAGATCCCAGAAAACAAGCGCCATCCCCGCTTCTTCATCTCAGAACAGTTTATTACCCTCAAAGTGAGTTATGCTCCGAGTTCTTTTGTAGAAGTGGCAGCCTCGAGATACCAGCAATCGTTCCTCTCAGGTGGACGAAGTTTACTTCAACGTCCCGACATTTATTCTCAAGAAGCACTCCAAGAAGTTAGAGCAGTTGATTACCGATCAGAAAGAGACAGACCCAGAATGCTTTGCACCGTTGGTCCAAGGGATCAGTGTGGTCGACCTTGAAAGGTTCTTGGCGGTCCTTTTCCCAACGTGAGGCTATCGTTGCC
>ML208460.1:0-67999 GCA_004369065.1 Pluteus cervinus
CTAACCCTAACCCTAACCCTAACCCTAACCCTAACCCTAACCCTAACCCTAACCCTAACCCTAACCCTAACCCTAACCCTAACCCTAACCCTTTAAATTTTGATCGTAGCGCCCAACGCGTGATCTAAGTTGGAAAACGAGCGACACATTAAATTGGGAGTGGCTAGGATACGATAGACAGAAAGGCTAGGATACAACAACGTGCGTTTTAAAACAGGGAAAGTCCAAGATACTACGTAGAGCGACGACACTGGTGCAGTAAGCGTGTGGAACGATGCGACTTGGATCAGTACAGGGTGAGAAGGGTTGGATGCGAGTCTGTAAGAGGCAGAGCAAGAACGGGTCAGGAAAATATGCAGCGATGACAGTTGAGCGAGAGGAACGTCAGAGGACGACTTTGTAGCAAGTAGGGTTAACGCAAGGGAGACCCATTTCGTGCATGAGCAAACTGGAATAATGAGAGAATGAAAGGAAGGCCGGTGGCCTCGTCGGTGGAGGAAAGCCAATCGAGGTAGGATGAAGCGCTTTTGGGTTCAGTCAGTGACGTTTGAAGATCCATGCCGTGATTAGTGAACCAGAGTTGGTAGCCTTGATTGCGGATCCGTTCGTCTGTGTAAACGGAGTATGCTAGAGGCATGAGCGCGTCGCTCCATATGCAAGGATTGTCGCCAATGTGAAAGGCTTTGCCCTTGACCTGTGAGGATGGTATGTGAGTGGTCGAAAGCACGTAAGTAGAAGAAAAGCTCGCCTTTTTGCGTTGAAGTGAGTACGGAATAGCACACGACCAACAGATCCCGTAGGGAAATTTTTGCTTCTTGAAGGCCTGATAGTCTGAGTCGTGTTGATTGGCGAGCCCGTTTGGACAAGCAGTTAGTCGGTGCGGTTTTGTGATGGGTCGCTTAGCGACCCAGCAAGAGATGCAGTTTGTGGATAGTTGTCTCCCAGTCTGTCCATCTCTCGTGAACGGTTGGAGTTGTGATTGCACGCTCTCTAGAGTTTCCGATGAAAGGAGTGACGAAGGCAATCCTGGGATACTTTGGTTCTTGGTGGTGGTTGAAAATGTCGGGAAAACCGTGTGGTCAGTCGTGGACGCGGTCGTGTGTTGGGTCGTGTGTTGGTTGATAGTTCGGGAAAAAGGAGAAGGCGAAGTGTTGGTGTGTTGGGTGGATGGTTTGGTGTGGGTCTTGTCCTTTCGGGCGCCTTCAAACCAGAGGACTTCTCGAGTGGAGTTAGGGCGCTCGTGAGATATGGGGGCTGAGGGAGAAAAAGATTGGACAGGCTCGAATGTGGATGACGAAGATGTTGTCGGAGACGGAAAGCCATCTGAGCCTGAAGTCGGTGGAGAAGACGGGGGCGATGGAATAGAAGGCTTGAATGTGGGCATCGCCTGATCCGTATGCAAGTAGACGACGCCGGGGGAGTTGATGTTGAAGACGATGGGTGAATGTTGGCTGTCGAGGTTAAGGCGCTTGGTGGATCTGGACGGCGTAATTGTCTCTGCCTTGCGTTTCCTGGTCGATGGAGAAGCTACGAGGTTGAACTCCTATGCAGACGTTGAGTGAGGTATGATAAATAACGGACGTGCATACCTCAGGTGAGGCGTTGATAATGAGACAGTTGTACTCGGAGGCATCCTGAGGACGAGTGTTAATCGAGGGAATAGTCGATAGAAAAGGACGAACAAGGCTTGAACCCTTTTGGGCATCCTTACGGTGGGAATGTCCTGTGCGCTTTGAGCGTTGCTGTGAGTGTTAGTCAAGGCGTTAGTGACGACTAAGATTGGGAAACGGTGAGCGCTAACCGAACGAAGAGGGGTAGGCTATATATCGCGTTAGCTGGATCTGTAGAAGGGATGGTAGAAAGGACTTGCGTTGAAGACGTCTTGTTGTTGAATCGTAGAAGGTGGCGGAGTGCGGTCGCGGCGTGGTTGAGCACACGGCGGGGACGGTTGAGGTGAAGACAGTAGCGATATACCGGGGCTCTGCGACTTCTTGATAGGCTTTGTGTGCGGTGGGGTTGCAGTCAACGAGTTGTGACGGGTCTGGATGTGGGTTACGACATGTAGGAGAGGTCGACTGTGGGGGCGGTACATACCAAAGTGTTCGGGTCACGGAGGGGATACGAGAAAGGGTTCGAACTCATTTCTTGAGGAGAGGAACCCTGATGGAAATGGGACGTAAGTGAGGATATATACTAGGTTGGTGAGAGGGCTTACACATCCGCAGAATCCGATGTCCATACCGTAAGTGATGTCTCGGTATTGCTGTCGAAAGTCAGCGGATATGTCAGGCAGAGTAGATAAGAAGGTAGTACGTGGCAGCGAGGACAGGGTCTTTTCAATGTATGTTGTTAGAGAGCAGAGAGACGAGTAGGAGGAGATACGCACGGGTGCGATGCACTAGGGCTTTTCGACTTCTTCATAGACTTGATATGCGGTGGGGTTGCAGTCAACGAGTTGTGACGGCTCTGGACGTGGGTTATGACGTGTAGGAGCGGTCAACTGCGGGGCAGTACATACCAAAGTGTTCGGGCCATTGGGGCGATACGAGAGAGGGTTCGAACTCATTGGTCGAGGAGATGAATCCTGGTAGGGATGGGATGTAGGTGAGCATATATGCTAGGTCGAGGAGAGGGCATACACATTCGCAGAGTCCGATGTCTATACCGTAACTGGTTTCTCGGTATCTCTGTCGAAAGTCAGCGGATCGGTCAGGCAAGGGTAAATAAGAGGGTAGTACGTGGCAACGGGGACAGGGTCTGCTCGACGTGTGTGGTTAGGAGTCGGAGAGAGAAAAATAGGGGAGTATACGCACGGGTTCGGCATGTCAGAGGAAGAAACGATGGAAGGAGGCGAATTGCGAATGGATGAGAGAGGGACAAGATGAAAGAAAAAGTCAGGAAGAGAAGGGAGCGAGAGGGAGGCAACGAAGAAAGTGAAGGGGGTCAACGAAAGAGACGAGGGAAGTATGGGTCGCTCATGAATGAACGCGTTTTTGAGGGAGGCATGCTATGTGAGGATTAATGAAAAAATGTCAATGTTGGGTGGTGCGTTTCCTGTTGAAGAATGACAGAATCGAGACTTGTCGGTTCGAAATGACACGATCAAAATTTTTGAGAAGTTGCTTGACAGGTGACAGATAAAAGTTTTTGTGATATTGTTGAGAGAGATCAAAATCCCCAGAATGGTTCACGATGAAATCGTGATTGCATGATCATTCATTTAATGAAAGAGGAGTATTATTGAAAATCGTATGAGATACGGCAGTATAAAGTCCATAGGCGACGTGTGGTTAACAAACAGAAATCGTGATAGGCAGGCTATAAGCTTTCGGGTTATACTGGGAATCAAGAGAGTTTCGTGTCAGACTGAGTGGTGGACGGGCTTTAAGATTCGCGAGATAACCAGGCACGATCTTCTGGCGTGATGCCTATCTCTGTGTCTATAGGGAATTAGACATGATGAGGTGAGCGACAGGGACGAAACTTACCGGTTGGAAGCTGGCCGGAAGGTTCGTGAGTTATATCAAAATCAAGGTTAAAGGGCCAGTCAAAGGATGTAGACGTTGAAGGCTTGTAATAGTGCCAAAAGGTAGGTTGATCTGATAAGGTTTCGGACAATAGATCCTGAAACTTGCTAGGAGTGATGGGTTGAGCCGAGTTCCCAGAGTTCTTGTCGAGCAAGGTGGATATAGCTCGAGTCTGGCTGGCGAGAAACATAGCGACAATCGCCGCGGTGTCTGGCTCTTTTGAGGAGGACCACATGGGGGGTATCACGACACCTTCAAGGGTGAACGTCTTTGTGAACCAGGAGGTGATAGTCCTTGCAATACGTCGTGCCTCTATGAATTCGATGCGTTGTGTGAATTGCGAAGAAGGATCGAGGTCGTGGCTGTTGTAGGCAGGCGCGAAAGTGACGTTGACCAACTCCATGAAATTGCAGAGCATGAGGAGTTGAACGACACCTTCTGGCTTGGTAAGATCAGGGTAGTGTGTGGGAGATGGTCGTTGGCCCTTGGCGACGATGACATGGTACCAGAGAGTCAAGATTTGCCTAAGAAGGATGCGAGATTGGAGGCTGGGATCGTGCTTGGTGAGCATTTTGCCAGATGCGAAGCAATTATATATGCCGACGATGGAAGTTTCGATGGTAGCCATCGAGAAGAAAAAACCCCCCTCGCAGATGGCTGATTGGGCTGTGAAAATGGCATGGGGCGTATGAGGTCGCATGTACCTATGTAGAGGATATGAAGGGGTGGTCAAGGTAGGATGAGGACATTACAACGTACAATTCTGAACCGGCAGGTAAGATAGCGTATTCGAATTCCCATAGTTCGGGTTTGCTGTGAAGGTCTTTTGGATCGTCGCAAAACGTTTTGATGTCAAAGGACGGGAAACGTAGGGGGCCCTCTGTGGGTTCGAATGTTGATCCCGTTTCCATTGGTAATCGGTCCGGTGACTCTGTAGGGGGTAGTGTTTGTTTGCGCCGTGCAACAACCCAGATTATGAGACCGGTCAAGACGGCGACACGGGTGGCAAAACCATCAGGATCAACACGCCATGGGCGAGAGGCGCTCTTTGTGGCTGCAAAACTCCAACGTGTCTTCTTGACGGGAGGTTCGGTCCACATAAATAAGCCTTGGGTTTGACGGACGGCGTATAGGTCGGTGGCAAGAGCGGTCGTCGGAGTCCTTCCACTGGGGTTGGGTAGGTCGAGCGCGCTGAGTATCTTGCCATTAGGAAATTGGTCATGGCTCTGTAAGAGGTCCTGAAGAGTACCGAGCACGATGTGGGATGTTTGCTCGTCGCGGTTGACTTCTAGAGATTGATCTGAGGGATCGATGTAAGGTTGTAGTCAAGGGTGACAGAAGAAGAGAGAGACCTTGAATGTGAATGGGAGTGTCTAGGAGAGAAACCGTATCCAATCCTGCCGCGTCGAACTCGTATCGAGCGGGATATTGATCGGAGATAAGGATGTGCTTATCGCGGAAGATGTGGGGGAGTAAATCTTGTTGGCTCTCGAACTCTGCACGTGTCATCAGATGAAATGCAGAACTTGATTTGATGTGTGGGTCCTCTGATAGGTATAATGGCTTTCTGTTGTCTGAAGAGAGTGTCGTGATGACAGAAGAGAAAAACGTAGCAGCTTCTTGTATCTATGGGGTACGTGAGCTGGATAGTACAGAAAAAGAAAAGAATTACGTTATAACACATCTGCACTGAACAAATAGTGGACTTGATATCCCAAAGCTCGGCTGTCGCGGATAGGCTGAGAGTCGGAGATACGAGCTGGAGGTTGCGCATTTGTGACACCTGTGCAAAGTTGAGATGAGTAGAGAAAACTTTAGGAGATAACGACGTACGTCGGCTGGTGATTCAGGCCGGTAATGTTTGGGTAGGAGTGTAGGATCCAGAGTTTTGAATAGCGAATATTCGAATACGGGATCGAGTAGAGACTATTGAGCGGTGATGAGAGATGTCGAGGGAATACGAGGTGAAATGTACCTGACGGACTCTCTTTTGTATGATTTGCGCCTTCCTGTGCTTCCTCATGGCTGGTGCTGTTCTTGACTATAAAAGCGGGTTATGAAAGAAAGAGAGTAGGACGTGGAACGTACCGTGAGCTGTTGTTGGGAAGGCTTCTGTCGTGGATGGGTTAGTGGAGAGACTAAGAGGTCAAAAAGTCTCACCCTTTTGCGAAGGGAGCGTTCAGGAAGGGTTGGAGTTTGTGCCTGATCATCGTCTTCATGCTGGGCTTGCTCTTCTTGTTCAGGTGGGTCTTCGTGTTGGGGTGGGTTTTCGTGTTGGGGTGGGTCTTCGTGTTGGGGTGGGTCTTCGTGTTGGGGTGGGTCTTCGTGTTGGGGTGGGTCTTCTTGCTCTTTACTTGGGTTGGCTCGATTTCCCTGGTCGGATTCTGCGTTCCGCGGGGGAGCGTCATGGTTGGGTTGTCTCTGCAGGGCTGGTGGGATGGGAGTAGAAGCGGGTTCTGCTACTCGCGTGCGCTCGGCTGGGTCGGTTATACGTTTCTTTCTGGGCAGCTGGGCAGTGTCATTTTGATTGAATTCGCGAGAAGGACTTCGAGCCCTTTTAGATAACCCTGGCTGTTGAGGGTGTCTAACGAGTTCGTCGATAATCATGGGTTGATCTAGAGCAGGTTCATCCGTGGGAGATGAGGTGGTAGTGGAAGGTTGGATGGGTAAGGGACGCATATACGCCTGTACGAGGGGAGTGACCCCTGAAGCAACTAAAGGAGCGCTTGTAATCTCGGGGGGTGGTGACTGGGGCTGATTCGATGGTTTGATGGTCGGTTGGACTAGAGGCAAGTTTGGTAGTGGATGATAGGATGAATGTAAATCTTACTTGGCGAATGGATAAAGTAGTCGGGAAAATCGTTGTTTTGTGTATGCCGTAGGCGCTTCATACCCGCAAGCAGACTTTCTAGACTGGCTTCGACGGTGCGTTTGCCTTGAGCGACGAAAAATAAGGCATCCCATATCATGTGTTCGAGTTGAGTAATGTACGCCGGTTTTACCGGTGTAACTTTGATCCATTCCTGCGAGTATGAGTGTCGTCTGATGACATCTGAAGATTGCTTACTTTATACAATGTCTCGCGTTTGATTTGTTCTTTGCTTGAGTTGTGGGGTAGGAAAAGCGCGAGCGGTGTGAAGAAGAGGGACGACATCAGGGGATTCCTGTAAGAACCGGTTGCCTTTTGATGAAGATGGTTCAAAATACGAGCATCTTGGATGTGTCTAGGAAAGATGTGTGAGAATGGGCCCTTGGGTGTGGGGCAGGGGAAGAATACGAACCTAGAGATCAATGCGTTGAGGCTTATGGTAGTGTCCGGTAGGTCGATGTTACCCTACAATATACTAAGCAAGGGCGGAACCTGATTATTCTGGAACGTACCGATAACAAGTGGCAGAGATGAAAGGCCGCGACAGCAAAGTTGTCCCGGATTGTAAAGGAGCGGATACCCTTTGTCGTTGTGGCTATATAACGTAGGAGGTGGGCAAGTATGGGTTCTTGGGTGTTGGGGTTTGGCTGGGTGACCTTGGGTCGGGAGTTGGAGAGTGCCTCAATAGTGGTATCTAGGAACGTGTCGAGGGAATGAAATTCGCGTTGCCATTGCTGATATGAATTAGAGAGTGAATTCAAAGGTTAGAATGGGGACAAACTGCAATAGGTGGCAGCAGTGGATTCTTGGCGTATTGTTCAAGCACTGGGCGTCTATCCGAAGTGTAGGATTCGCGAAGCGTGATCAAGTCTAAAAGCCGAAAAGCCGCGAAAGATGCCGTAACAGGGCCCCATGATTGATTTGATTCAGAGTACGAAGAGTGGGGATGGCCAATAAGGCGACGCAAGTGGCCGCCATGTTGAAGTGTATTATTGATCCCCTGTTCGGAGGTCTCAAAAGTCTGTAGGGCGAGAATGAAGTGCTATATGGAAACAGTTAGGCTTTGTTGTCGACCAGGAAATGAACTGACTGTGTAGTAAGCCACGCTTTTTGTGTTGGTTGGATCCTCTGAGACTCGAATCCATTTAGACGGTTGTGTTGACCACGGATGATTGTTTGTGAAGGGTACCAAGCAACGGATGTCGAGTTGCTGAGGCGATGTCATGGACAATAAGCAGGTGGTGATGGTGCAGATTGAAAAGGGAAAAAGTGATACAGATGATTCGAACCTTACGTAATGGCACGTGTGTGAAAGATTTGCCATTTGGACTCTTTGGATCATTGGACGGTAGGTTACTGCAACTATGGAAGGACAACTGAACGCAGTGGTGTAAATTAATCCGAATCGATAACAATAGGGCTCTCTCGAGAGGTCGATTTCGATAATGGTTTCTAGAGAAAGTGTTGAATTGTATGGTTCGTCGAATGAGAGGAGGGATACAAGTACTTTTTCACTGAAAAATCTGTTAATGTTGGTTTGCGTAGTTGGCCCTTTGGGTCGTGGTACGGGCTGTATCGCAGATGGAATGAGAGAGAAATGGTGTTTGATGTCGTCTGTGCGTTTTTGGTTTGCTACTGCAGGCTTCTCTTGTTGTTTATGGTCAGAGGGGATGTGTGGGCGAGGGCTTTGGTGAGGACGCTCACGAGTGAGACGTTTTTCGGGAGCGGTCCAGGGGTGAACGAGCTATTGGTAATTAACACGGAATGTGCATATAAGCGGGATAACTTTACTGTAAGGAGCTTTTGAATGTTATGGTGATCACCCTTGCAAGTGTCCATTGCCTCTTCTGCGAGACTTACAGCAGATGATACAGAGGCCGCTGGGATAATCCAGGATAGCTAAATGGAACGCGTTGGTGAGCGGTAGTTGGTCATACATTCGAGTGCACCTCTTGCTCGATCCATTCTTTCCGCTGGCCGGCATCTGATTTATTGGGATACCTTTGCATAGCTTGAGTATAAGCGCTCGATAGCTCTTTGCAGAGAGTGGTCGCTTGTGAGAGTCGCATGAAGGGAGTGATAGGGAAGATGGGTCCGAGTCAAATGAAGGACGACAGCCCCTGTATCGTGAGAGTGTTCCACGTGATTGATGTTGAGTTGGTCGACTGACACCGACAATGTCACCGGCGGTGATCCTATATTCGATCTGCTCATGTTGAACCGCGAAAAAAAGGTGAGTCGGTGATGTTATGTCGTAATACAAAGGGCCTCATGCATTTGTAGAGACGTCGTGGGTCTGAGGTCAGTGTCTTTTGTGTGTAAAGGAGCGTTGGGATGACGTTGTCAGTCAATCGAGGGAACCGTTCCGTCAAAGCTGGCTCGCGGAGATAAAGTGGGCATTTCAAACCCAGAACTGGGAACGATGGGTCCGAGTATGGCGGTGATGAAAACCGGAACGAAAAGGTAGTCTTTGTGATGGATGGAGCACCTCGATGTGTGACTTATACGACTGGGATGATAGTCACGAAGAGGCGGAAAGACAGACGAAGATAGCGTTAGAGAGTGATGACGAGGGGGAGACATTGAGCACGCGATGGTGAGATTGGAGGGGTTGGAATTGTACGGTGACGGGGACTGATGACTGGTTTACAGGACGATGAACAACAGTATAGGTGTATTCGGGTTGATGGATAGTACCGCGTTCGGAGAAAGGTCGGTGGGATAATGGCATGCTGGTCATTTCTGACGGGTGTTATAGAAAGCGTAAATATCGATCAAGTGATGAACGTAATTCGGAAGCTCGATGGATAAAAGAGAACAAGAGATCTTTGGAAACCAAATTGAACCATGCGAAGGCAGCACCAGGTGAGGGGGAGTGGGATATCGAGACTTGCGCTAACAGTGCGTAGTTGTCTTCCACAGCTACTCTTTTGTGGATGCAGTTTCCGATAACGTGAACGCGAGAACGGAGAACGACAATAGAAGGGAAGATGAACACAGGGAATGGTCTGGAAACGAGGCCCGATGTGGATATAGTGGTGATAATAAGGCGCTGGTGTATTATATCCCGTCGTTTGTGAAGAAACCCGTATTGGTATGTGTGTATTCGTTTGAGGGGTTTATATTGTTGACTGGAATGGGTACACAGGAGAAAATGAACAAGGTGCTTTGGGATGCACTTGAGCATGTGAAGTTGGATACGGGAGGGGCCGATGCGAAAGGTAGAAACTCGGCGAGTTCTTATGTCGCAGAAAATGATGAAAAGGTTGGATGTTTAAAGCTGGTAAAGGTGTGGCATGCCATAGGCCATACGGTGAGTGATTCGGTGCGGGTCAAGATCGTTACTGAAAGTGGTAGCACGTCGACGCGACGATTTCGACGGGATGGATCAAGTCAGCGGACCAAGTCAAGTACGCTGCGAACGTGGTAAAGGCGGCCAATCATCTGTCTCACATGATCAATCGAGCATTGGAGCTCATCGACGAAGACCAGTACAAGGCGTTGATGGATTTGCAGCAGCGTTGTGTGGAAAAATACGCCCACGTCGAGGCGTTGAACGCGATTGATCCTCTTGTGTATGAAGGACGGGCGATCATGTTTAATCGTCAAACACCAGCGCACGTGGACAAGCAGGATCCCAAAAGGTCATGGGCGACGATGATTACGTTAGGGGACTTTACAGCGGGGGGTAACCTAAGGATCGAAAGACTCAACCTTACTATCAGGTATCTTCCCAGGGACGTTGTCATCCTGCGTGGGCGGTTATTGCAGCATGAAGTACAGGCGTGGAGTGGAGGACGTCGGATCTCTATTGCCCATTTCACGCACGAGTCTCTGTGGAAAGAGTTTGGCATGACGTGTCCTTGAATGGGTAGACGACATCGAGTGTATAGGCGTATAGAATACCGTTAAGCGCACCACAAGCCACCCCTGAATATCCTCTATATGGCTGGGTCTTCGAATTGCGAGCGTGATGGAAGCCGTTGCAAAACAAGGCCAAATAAAGTGTCAGGTGATGATGGTTCGGGTTTTTTTTACGATTCATACAAAGTGCGATATCTTTTCACTCGACTTCTCCATCCGATTCTCATGCCCAAGGAAGCTGTGAAATCCGCGGAAAAGGCATCGACCGGTGCTGTTAAAGCGGCAGGTGCGGGGAAGCGCCCTCCTACAGCCAGAAAGAGAACCGGGGGCGTCTACAGTCGCAAAGGATCAAAAAAGCGTAGCAATGGCGCAAGGGCACCACGTCGGGGGACAGAGGGGGTAGATATGGGCGAACCTATGGAAATGTGTGCGCCGGAGGTGCCTGCGCCTGCTTTGCAATCCTTGGATACGCCAGTGCGAAGGAGGAGTGCCAGAGTTCAAATGCAAGCCAAGGTTTCCGTCGTCCAGTCAGTCTCCCAACCAGTGGTCGGATTCGAAATAATGAGGGGAATTGGGCCAGCGCCCGATGGGGAGACAGACGATGTAAGTAAGGGTTCGTGCTCGCGTATACCTAACTAATCATCTGTTCTAGTATTGCAGCGTATGCAACGACGGGGGTGACATGAGGACCTGTCAGAAGTGCCCGCGATCGTTCTGTAACAACTGCTTGCCAGTGACGCGCGATGAATTTTTGTGTCCTCAATGCGCGGGAATTATATATCCGTACACGGTGCGTATTGGTTTGTGTTTGGCTCGAGTACGTTGACTAACTTACGGATAAAGGGAAAACCGGGGGTAGTATCAGGCTTCACGAAAGAGGACATCATCGAGACGGATGCGGTGTATAACTCGATGATGCTGTTGCCGGCCTGCAGCTCTGAACCGTTGATGATTCTGAATTTTCATCTCTCGAACTTGCATGTGACGCAAACACCCGCGATTTTGGTGTTCTATCATATCACACATTATCTGCGATCGAATATCGCGATGGTCAACATTCCAATCAGTCTTTTAAACGTTGCCGAAGAGGAAGAGTTCGCGAAGAGGATGGCGGATCTGGTGGATAAGTTGGAGAACGAGCTGAAGAAGTGGGTAATCTGACTATATTATACAGCGATCTCTCATGATTTCCACTAGGTTCCGTCGTTTTGCGGTCTTTATCACGACCCATTCCGATCCAGATAGGGGTGATCTGCATGTCGTTGCGGGAAACAGATGCTCAGAGGGGACGAAGAGGGTACGTCTTTATGTCGCTTGATGGTTGGTGCCGGATTTTGAATGGAATGTCAGTGCTTCGAATTCCTTTTCCCGGCGCGGTTGCGATCGATTTTGAAAGAGAGGGGGAGGGAGAACATCATGTTCTTGTTGGTGTGCGGGGCGGTGGTGAAGCACAGAGAGTCTTTGGATGGAATTATCGAGCTGGGGAAAGAGTACGTGGTTGAATGTTCCGTTTTGGTCGTTTCTAAACGTGAATAGGGATTTGTTCGGGTCTATCGTCGCCTTTGACCAGGATAGGTTGCAGTATATGTTGGGTAACCTCTTCTTCATGAATCTCTGTCTCAGACGCTTCGTCCATATGAAGCAGCAGTTGGAAGAGTCGTTTCATTTCGCAGACGATCTCGGGATGCATTCTGACATCCTCGAGTTCACGAGAAGCGAACTCGAGCCGAGCCTCTTGGTTGTTCGTTGGTACGCACTATCTGATATGCGCAAGCGACCGTTCGGGATCCCGAATAAGATCCAATGTGACTGTAAGCGATGGAACCCGGATCGGAAGGTGAACGTGATCGCTGGGGTGAGTAAGGCGAGGGCGTACACGTTGACATGCACCCACTGTCAAATTGTGGAGCGTTTTGACGTGCGGGAAGGGTTTAGCGTGATCAGCAAGGCATTGGAGACGGGCAACGGGGTGAATTGGTACAGGACGATAATGAGTCAGGAAGCGTATGTCAATATGCAGGTGGGGGCGGAATGAGACCAAGTTCGTTGGGAGCTTTTTTTTGTATATATTTCTTGATGGTGCGAATCTGATCGAGCGGTTGGGAATGGCTCTGAACTATCTTTGTGAGGACTAGATGCTTGGAAGAAAACGGGGAGAGTGATGGGCGGTGAGTGATCAGATTCGACAGCAAGGGGGTGCCGGAAACAAAGAAAACTACACGAGGTCGAATTCGGATGAAATTGGGGGTGCTCAATCTCTGTCTGAACATCCGAAGGGGGAAGTCTGGTTGGTTGTGGCTCAACACCGAGGTCAATGGGAACAGCCCTCATTGGTTGTTCAAGTCGAACTATCACGTGGAAGCGATGTGATTGGCCGGTTTTCGTGAACTACGTGACTTTCCGCCAGAGTGTAGGTATCTATCTACTGTATATAGTGCGCGCAGCACCGTCGTGGCGTTCTGCCGTAAACCCAACCCCAGGTTGTCTTTTGCGATCCCGGTACCCCCTTGTTCGACAGCGGGGAACAATCGGTCCGAGGTGGTGTAGACTTGACGTTGAAGATATCAGAATGTCCGTTTGACAGAGCAATTAAGACGCACTATCGACTGTACATACCAGAATATTCTAGTGGTCCATACTCAGGTATCCTCTGTGTATTCAGCGACAGATGGCCTCGGAAGCTGTTGCAATACAAGACCAAACAGAGTGTCAGGTGATGGTTGTCTTTTTTTCTCATGAAATCGATCGTGGTCCTCTATCCCTACGCTACGAACGACTTCTTACATTCAAAATGGCGAAATCCTCGACAAAAGCAGCCTCCGGTGTTACTACTGTGCAAGCAGCAGCGGGAGGGGGTCGTCCCAATGCCAACAAGACCCCCGCGGGCAAGACCCTTCCCGCTAAGCAGACGGCTAAGAAGGGTACGGGCGCGACGAAGACACCCGCAGGCAAAACCGTTCCCACTAAGCAGACGGCTATGAACAGTACGGGCGCAAAGGCACCGCGTCGTGGGACGGAGAAGGTAGATGTAGCTGACGGTATGGACGTGTGCGTGCCGGAAAAGGTGGATGCAGCTGACGGTATGGACGTATGCGTGCCGGAGATGCCTGCGTCCACTCCGCCCTCGTCCGGTGTAATGACGAGGGGGATGACGAGAGTTCGAGCGCAGGCGCAGATTGCGGTCAACGAAGTGGTCGGGTTCGAGATGGTGATAGGAGTTGGGCCGGTGCCTGATGGAGCGACGGACGATGTAAGTGAGGTTTCGTGGACGCGTGTGAGTGACTAATGTCGTCTAGTATTGCAGCGTGTGTAACGACGGGGGAAATATGAGGAGTTGCAATGGGTGCTCGCGATCGTTTGACGAGGACTGTCTACCGCTGGGAGATCGCGACGAATTTTGGTGTCCGTCTTGCGCAGGGATGAAATATCCATACACAGTGCGTATTCACTTTTGTTTTGGTTCGTGTACGTGCACTGACTAGCGTATAAAGGGAAAAAAGGTGACGAATAGAGCCTCTATAAAGGAGGAAGAGATCATCCGGACGCACGCGGTCTACAACTCTATGCACTTGCTTCCGCGTTGCAACTCTGAACCGTTGATGTTGCTCAATTTTGTGGTTGCGGGATACGACGTCTCGTACCCTCCAACGGTTCTCGTGTTCCACCAAGTGAAGCACTATCTGCGGTCGAACGTCGTGATGGTCAACATTCCATTCAGTCTGTTGAATGCTGACGAAGAGGAAGAGTTCGCGAAGAGGATGGCGGATCTGGTGGATAAGTTGGAGAACGAGCTGAAGAAGTGGGTAATCTGACTATATTATACAGCGATCTCTCATGATTTCCACTAGGTTCCGTCGTTTTGCGGTCTTTATCACGACCCATTCCGATCCAGAGAGGGGTGATCTGCATGTCGTTGCGGGAAATAGATGCTCGGATACGACGAAGAAGGTACGTCCTTGTTTCGATGGTTGATGCCAGATTTTGAATGGTATTGTCAGTGCTTCGGATTCCTTTTCCCGGCGCGGTTGCGATCGATTTTGAAAGAGAGGGGGAGGGAGAACATTATGTTCTTGTTGGTGTGCGGGGCGGTGGTGGAGTATAAAGAGTCTGCGGCTGGAATCGTCGAGCTGGGGAAAGAGTAAGTGGTTAAATGTTCCGTTTTTGATCGTTTCTAAACGTGAACAGGGACTTGTTCGGGTCAATCGTCGCTTTTAACCAAGAGAAGTTCCAGTTCGTGTTCGCCAGCATGTTCTTGATGGAGGCATGTGTCAGGCGCTTCGTGCACAACAAGTACAGCTTGGCCGACGCGTTACATGTGTCGCACAGTCTCGGGATGCATTCCGACATCCTCGAGTTCACGAAGGCCGGAGTGGAGGGTGCTGAGCGCCGGATCGTTCGTTGGTATACATTGGCTAACCCAACGACACGTCCTTTTGGGATCCCTAACGAGATCCAATGCAAATGTGGGCAGTGGAACCCGGATCGGAAGACGAGAGTGATCGCTGGGGTGGGCAGGGACAAGGCATATATCGTGAGATGTGGTGAATGTAACTTCGAGAAGCGGTGGGACGTGCGGCAAGGGTTTGTGTTGGTGGGCGCGGCGTTTACGACGGGGACTGGAGTGACTTGGTACCAGGCGGTAGTATGCCAGGACAAGTATCTCAGCGATGCGAAGCAGTGCGAGTAACAGCCGTTTGTCTGTTCCAGTCTCCTTTTGAGGCTGCACATGTAATGAAATGGTCATGGATAATCGCTTAAAATCTTCAGGAAGAACTCCAGGACGAGGGTGATGCACAGGTGTGGCAATCAAATCCGATAGGGGCGTGGGAACATTATGTCGTATTGGCTATCCAATAGACGTGACCGTGGGAAACTCTGTGCCTTGGCTCGAAAATGGAAAAGGCAATTGAATGGATTTGGATAGCGTTGACGTGGAATATCGTAGAGTCCAGGAGAAGGGTTCGACCGAAGGCTTGTTCGCTTCACTGCTATCTACACTCAAACGCCTTCCGTCTCAAAGACACGACCAGAACATGTCGACATCCAACGCCTTTATTCAAGAAAAGCTGCCCTTTGAATTGTTCGAAAAGATCTGCAAGGCGACAACGAACTGTCCGTGTTGTCTGTCGACGGTCTGTAAACAATTTAAAGAGGTATGCTCGGCATCGCCTTTGTGGAATGCGTATTTTATCGACTATTCTGAACCGTACGACATCGAGCTGGCACGGAAGTGGTTAACAAACGGGAAGAGTGACGAGGTAGAAGTGGTGGTGGTTGTGCACACGACAGACGATGACGACGCGGAGGAACTTGCAGAGTTTTTAGGCGATGTGTGTCGGTATATGCGCTTCCTTTCCTTGACCGCGTTTGACACGTTTGTCGAACGTCTGGGACCGACCTGGTCGTTTGATTCTTTGGTTGATCTGACCCTCAAAATCGAAGAACCGCTCACGGGACATCCTCGGACGATTGCCGACTTTTCTTCGTGTCAAAGTTTGATCCACGTTCGCCTCGTGGGTGCATTCTTCGGTTGGGGAAGGGTATGGGTCGAGTTGCCTTGGGATAATCTCGAGACGTTAGCTCTTCGTGGCCCTACGATGAGTATGGAGGATGGATTGAGGATTTTGGGTCGGTGTGCGAACCTGTCCAAGTTCTCGTGTTCGCCTTCACGGTCAAACATCGTTCAATCGCGTGGGACGTCATCGTTCTTGGCGATACCGTGCTGTGCGCACCTGAAGACGTTTTTTGTCGAAGGGTGGTGTAATATGGACAAGTTACTGAATGCGGATGTGATGCCAAACGTGCGGGAGTTGGTCATAACTGTACGCGCTGGAGTGGGGTATGATGAGGAAGACTTGCCAGTGATGGCCCAGCAATTGGTACCGAGTTGGGCGGTAGCGCTTGTGTCGTTACACATGGAATTTGGGATCTATAGCCTCCTCGAGGGGTTGATAAACCACTTAGGGGGGTTGCCAACCTTGGAGGACGTCTCGTTTTGGTGCAGGGACTTGAGTCGCGGTCCAGAAGATGATGTGTTTCTAAAGCCGACGAAACGGGTCCTAGCTGGCCTCGACGGATTGAAGATTTTTACGTTTCAATGCTGGGTGGGTAAAACAGGCGTTGAGGCTGAGATCAAGGGACTCGAACGAGTGGATCGTTGTCGGGTGAGGTGGATCCTGGCCGGGATAGTGGTTGTGGATACAGCCGTAGAAGCGTTGGTTGGGGAGAAGGTGGATATCGCTGCGCAGATCTGGGAAGGGTTACCATGTCTGGGTCAAACGTTTGCGGTGGGAGCTCCTTTTCAGGGTCCTTGTGTTGAGAGGGTGATTGATGGGTGCGTTTGCGAGTTTGGAAGGTGGAAACACTCGAGGGAAAGGTAGTGACCAACCAGAAGGAAGAGAAGTTGGGGTGTACGAGTATGGGTCGTTCTCGAATATGTGTTGTGTAATTCGAACCATGGTTATACGAGAGGGATAATTCGGGTTGCTGGTATAAGACCGATGCAACTGTGAGGGAGATGTCAGCTACAGTGGATACATGTCCTCGTCAACAGCTCTTCCTCTTATCTTCGCCCTCCCCTCTGACGTGTTTGGAGAGATTATGAAACATTCGTCTTCTTGCCCGACGTGTCTCTCGACTGTGTCACGAGACTTTGCTCGCAGACTAGCAGTGCATAAAGAGCTCTGGACGGGATACCATTTCTCGAGTAGTGGTGTTGATTTGGCAGCGGCACGGAATTGGATCTCTCGGAATGCGGGTTGTCGATTGGCGATAGCGGTCACTCTGCGTGGCAAGGGTGATCAACTCTTGCCTTTCATCGCAACAGAAGGGAACCGAATGGAGTTTTTCCAGATGCGAGCTAGGACGCTGGGACGGGTGAAGGATGTCATATCACCAACGACGTTTGAGAACCTTGTCGAGCTGTCCTTGTGTGTGGACGAGAGTTGTGCATTTGGGACAGAATTGGTTGTGGTGGATTTTGGCGCCTGTAAATCCCTTCGGCATGTGCAGTTGGTGGGAGGGTTCGTGACACCTGGGAGTCAGTACTGGTGCCTCGAGATACCTTGGGAGCAACTGGTGACTCTGCACCTCTCTAGCGAAGAGTTGACCGTTGCGACTGGTCTCCCGAGACTGGTTGCTTGTGACAAGCTGGAGATATGCGTGCTCCGAGGAAAGCATCGCGAGAACTCGTCCACGGAGGTCCATGCCAGCTACCACTTTCCTCGACTTCGTATCCTCCAGATCATGGCCTTCTTTGATTTAGAGGGACTGATGCAGCCTCAGTCGACTCCATTATTAGAGGAACTGATGGTATCAACCTATGGATGGCCGTCGAGGGCGAATCAAGGCTTCGCGCTACATCTCGTTCAGTTCCTGCAGTATAATGCCGCAACTCTAGTGGAAATCCATCTACATACCGGGTTTATCGGGTATGGATTACTTTGCCGTGCTTTGGCGAGTCTATCTCTGGTCCGGATCGTCACTTTGGTGACAGGGAATCGAAGAATCGAGCATTCCTGTCTAGACGCTCTCCAGGCGTTTGTCGTGACGGTGACCAAGAAATTGTCGAGCCTGGAGTCACTCTTCGTCGATCATGGGAAGGATAAGGACTGGCCGGGGTATGTTTGGAAAGTCAAAGTTCCGTCGAGTGTAAATTTTTGTCTGGTCGTCAACCAATTCCTCGTGCGAGGTGCTGTTGAGAATAAGGGTAGAGACTCTTCGTGGATGATTAAGAGAGTTTGGCGATGGGAGAGGAACTGGAAAAAGGATCACGGGCCGCTTTACGTGAGGCCTCGAGCCATGGATAGGAACGAAAAAGGGTGCGAGTGTATGCACGGAGAGTAGAGGGATTCTGAGTGGTGTGACAGGCGCGTGATGTTTTTTGGTCAAGACGGTTGTGCGATAGTGAACGAAGGGGGTGGCTGTGACGAGCGAGTCCTTGGCGATTTTGTGTGTAGTGTGAGAGGCTTTCGGAGAAGATAATGTGGTGGAGGTGCGGATAGACTTGCGTCACTGAATGCAGTGGCGAATTGATCGAGTAATAGGAAATAGAATTTATGTGATTGGCGACAAAAGCGGAAGTAAATGATCTGAAGCCATATGAAGAAAATTGCGCTGAGCAGTATATTATTATGATTTTCTAGACTATGTCAAGAACACGTGATGTCTCTTTGTCTCTCATGCATTCGAGCTTGTGTGGACAACACATCTTGTCTTCTGTTCCGACATGCCGAACTGGGCGCTCTTTGTTCAGCATCTCCAAAGGGCGTATGGTGCTCTGGAGGATGACGGCATCGATACCTTGGGGAGTAGTGAGGACAGGGAAATTGTGAGAGATCAGATGATTGCGTTGCAGACTACCTCGGGCAAGGTCTTGGACGAGATCTCGAAATTGTTCGAACAGTTCCATGGAGGTGGTTCATTATCCCAAGAATGGGAAATCGAGCGACGATCTCCAGGGAAGAGGCGTCGAGAAGAGAGTGATTCGGACGAAGAAGAGTTGTCACAAAAGGCAGGGAAGAGGCGTCGAGAAGAGAGTGATTCGGACGAAGAAGAGTTGCCACAAAAGGCAAAGAAGCAGAGGAAGGCTAATGGAGACGATCAAGGGGGTGATGTGGAACCAGAGGTCGATACAGACGACGATGAACAGGGGGGTGATATGGAGCCAGAGGTCGATGAAGACGACGACGAACAAGGAGGTGGTGTGGAGCCAGAGGTCGATGAAGACGACGACGGACAAGGGGATGGTGTAGAGCAAGGGATCAATGGAGACGACGACGAACAAGGTGATGGTGAAGACCAAGGCAAGCGTACACGCGGTGAGTCGAGCTCGTCTTGTGGATGCATTCTACTGACTGTTCTCCTAGTAGCAAGGAAGAAAAGTATGTGATTTATACGTAGGATGGAGCGCATATACTGAATAAAGTATATGGGGAACGTAGTAGATGGGGATGTATGCGTCGTGTTCTGTCATCGAACGATAATGGGGTACTAACACGTAACTTTAGGCACTCGCAAAAGTGCGACTTCAGCGGCTGATGGGGGAGATGGAAGCAGCACCAGTCAGTTTGCGTACGTTGGTCGACCGTCTCTCTTCTAGCGTGGGGGGCAACACTACAGCAAAGGAAAACGACGGTATGGTCACATTGTTGCTTGGATACGAAGATTATGACGAGGGACGCTTGGTGAGTGATCGTTAATGATTGTCCTTGTTCGGATCGTGCTGAGTGTCGTGTAGGACGAATTGATAGAGGTACACAGGCATTATGATGGGGATCTCACAGCCTTTGTCGCCGAGGTAACGAAGTCAATGAAGACATCAGACAGACGGATGCGGTTGATAGAACTAGATCAGGTATGCTGGTATATTGCGCAAAGTAAACCAAGTTAATTCTCGGACAGTGTCTTCGGTTTTCTCAAAAAGGGGAAGATGGAAGGGCCGTCGCGTTTAGGTTGGTCCAGGGCGTGGCTGAGCTGAAGTATGCGAAAGGCTGGAACAATTTGAATGCCAAAGAAAAGGAAGATTTGAGAAAGGACTTATGGAAAAAGGTTGAGGTGGAGGCGGCCGATAGGGTTGAAAAGATGGTGGGGAACGAGCGAACTATAAACAAGATGCGCAATGTGACGTTGACCAGTTTCAAGACAAAGCTGGGTAAAATGACCACCGCAAGAAATAGGCTGGTCGCCGTATTTCGCCTGGTGAGTTGTTCCAGGTTGCAAACGCCGTGTCTGATGGTTGGCGGCTTGGTAGTTCGGCGCGACAGCGTTATTGGAACCTATTTGGTCTGGACATGATGCAGACAAGGTGGTCCCACAGTCTCGATATTTCGGGGCTGCATTTCGGGAATTTATCAGGGTTTCTGAGGTAAAAGTGACGACCCTTGCCAAGAAGGAGGATGAAGAGCGTGGCGAGGAGAATGAAGGGAGTGACGAAGAGGATGAAGGAGCTGGCGAGAAGACTGAGGCGTCCCTGGTTGCAAAGTACCTTCGCAAAAGGCATGATAATAGTGATAAGATTTTGCGTGCCTTGTTGGAGGCTTTTGGGGATGATAGCGTGGTGGGGCTGTATGATCAACTCCTGCGGGATTATCCTCCGGTGTTTGCATGGGACGTGGAAACTGAAGGGTTTCTGCGAGGACCGTTGGCGGCTTAGTTTTATGTTACCGTGCTTGTCATTATCTGGTTATACGACTTGTGTGGTATTGGAAGGGACAGTTATGTATGTATAGTGTGTTTACGGGATGAATGGTACAAGAGATACGTGAGTTATGCTAAGCTAAGAAAGCGGAATCATTCAGGGCGGTGGAGATATGGAAACACAAGGGTTGGGGAAATAACGTCAAGCACTACGGGAGGTGGATTGGCGAGCTCGTCTACGGGAGGGTTGACCAGAGGATAATATTCCTCTGGCCATCTGTCGTACACCCAATCAGGAATACAGGACGGAACAGTGGATGTAATGGAAGAAGGCGTCATATTAACAAAGCGTCGGATGGAGTCTCGATCGGAGAAGCTCAATGTGAGGTCAGAGTCTGACATCAGGAGCTGAGTGAGTTTGTGTTGACGGGATTGGTAAAAGGTTTTTATGAGAGGCAAGAACGAGAGGTTAATGATCGCTGGAAGAGTCAAATGACATGATAGGCGTTCTAGGTGCGGCATATTATTAGTGTATGAGAGGAAGGTAATGATACGGAAGAGTGGGTCCGGGGGTTGAGTGAATGTTTTGGTTGAGAGCTCCCATCGGATGTCGAGAGACCGAAGGGGGGGGATTTGCTGGATCAGTTCGGAGAGTGGACGCCAATATTCGCGTGTGAGGTGGAGGCTGATGGATCGTATAAGAACGAGAGGACGAGCGACGAAGAAGCTTCGGACATCGAACACGGATTGGTATAGCGTTGCCAGGCAACCCTTCTCGTGTTCGTCTATGGATAGACATCGTAGCGCAGGGAACCTGGATGGAATGAGGACGTGATCGAGATCTGCAAATCCCCGTATACGCAGCTCAGTGAGCCGTAAGAGGCCAGGAAGTGGTTTATCGGCTAAAGGAGTTCGGCTGTGGTAGGAGACAGGTTCGAAGAAGAACGTGCACTTCTCTAAATTGAGGCACGAAGAGAGGATGGTATTGGCGTGTTGGACGGTGAAACGTGGGCCAGTTATCCGAAGATATAAGAGCCTATCCGAAGACAAGGTGATAGACGGCGTCATGTTGGGCAACATCCAGTTACCAGAGAGTTGGATAGCGATCACATTCGGTAGAGAAGAGAGGTCGAGGTGCATGGGCTCTCTAATGATAGGGTTGTCGATCCAAATGAGGAGCTCTTGTAAGCGAGTGAGGGAGGTGCATACAGACTCGATGATGGGGAAGACGGCGTCGGCGTCTCCTTGCATCGACAAAACACTCAAGCGTTGGGTGTACGCGAGTAGAAATTCTTCTGCACGGGGGTGGATATAGGGTGCGGAATATAACTCCTTCATGAGGAGTAACAATGGCATATTTTGAGCACGGTGATACCAGGCATCTGCTGTTTTGTTTGCCCTGTGAGAGTACTTGCTCATGGACAATGCTGTATATAAGAGGGGCATCGTCGGGAGGATCTTCTTCCAGCGACGGGAAACGATACTGAGCGTCGTGGGTTTGACGCGTGACAAGATAGAAAAATGGAGAATGTGTGCAATGACCTCGTCGGATAGGTTATCAATATATGCAGTGGGTATGAACTGATGCATGGTATGCCGACGACGAGGGGTGGATGTGGTGGGGTGGATGTATGGGGCAGGGTCAGGGACAGAGTTCGATCGTTGGAGAAGACGAGAGGCGGTGATGAAGGTGTTTGTATTCTGAGGATGGACTGGCTGAAGAGAGGTAGACATGGTGGTGAGGACGAAAGAGAGAATTTTTGCCCTCTTCGGACGTATCGGAGGTACTCTTGGTGACGATCTCGAAAAAAAAGACACGGTTACTGTCACGCTTCTCGAATGAGAAGACAATCTTAATTTCGTGACGTGTGACATATTACGGGCTAGAGTACAATACAGGCGCCAGGAAGTACGAGGGGCTACAAGGGCTTAAACATAACGGACGTATGGATAAATGTGTTGGAACTGTGCCAGGGACGAGTGATGGGGGTGTCTATGATCATCCTTTTCTTTCGGGTGGTAAGTTTCAGGCCATAACATTTGAACCCACGAGGGGATTTTGTTGTGGTGGAGTGAGTGTTGTGGGTGCGTGTGTGGGAATGCGTTGATGTAGTGTTCGATAGCATGTCGTGACGGTAGATGCAATGCTGTCAAAGTGTCAAACACGAGGAACTGTTGCATATTAGGTCGAGGGTCAAAGATTAGACGAGCGTAGCGGTGTAGTTCAACTGGAGTACAATTGGTGACCTCGGCACTGGAAACGTATAGAACAAGGTCTTGGAGGGATGTCAAGATGAGTATGTCGTGGGAGAGGAATTGAAGCGTGGGTAGAATGCGAGGTGTTGGGTTGTAGTCGTAGATATGCCATGCGATATGGAGGGAGACCAGAGTTTGGAGGGAGGTTAAAGCGGTCAAGATGGAAAGCTGTGCAGTGTGGGTAAGATTAAGGTTGAGAGAGGAAAGGGGGGGTGGTCGAGTGGCTGTCGAAACCGCCGCAATCTGACATTCAGGGTATGGGTGATGGACGTGGACCATCTCGTGGACGGAAAGGTGCTGCAGCGCAGGGAAGGCGTCTGGAAGGAGTAAATCTTGGTATGATTCGCGGGGGCCTATTACCCTAAGGTTGACTAGAGACGGGAGAACGAGAGATGGGAACGGAGTGGATATCCGCCGAGATTCCTCGTCCATGAAGAAGACGCAGGTCTGTAGTGTGGTACAGGAGGCGAGTACTTGAAAGGCTATCTGCTGTACAAAGCCTAACCCGGCAATCTGAAGGTGAAGGATACGGACGGGAAGGTTGATAGATAAGATGCCGTCGATGGTGATCCAATATCCATCGAGTCGAAGGGACACTAGATGCGGTGATCGGGATAGGTCCAGGCGATCGTCCTCGTCAGCTAGTGTGATGTCAAGTGCGAGGGTATTTAGCGATGTCATCTGTGGCAGTATAGACTCTATGAACGGGTACAGCCAATTGGAGCTGCCATTGCAAGAGAGCGTCGAAAGGCGTTGACTGTAGAAATATAAAAGCGATGCAAAGCCGCTTTTTACGAATGGGCCAGTGATCCGTTGGAGGCATATGAAGAGTGCTCCGTGTGTTGAGTTTTGGAGCCAGAGACGGGCCCTTTTCAAGGAGGGGTCGCTATCGTCTGAGAGGTAAACGGCGTTGTGTAAATTGATGACGCCTTCGACGATGGTTTCCCATTTTTTACAAACAGTTGCAAGCTTGCGAGGGGTGCAAGTGTGGGCGAGGGCTATGTGAAATATAGCGAGGATGATTTCTGTTGGCAGAGCATTCATGACAATGTTGGCGTGAACGAGTTGGTGGAAGGGAAGTGGAGTTGATGATCAATGATTAATGAGTTCTGAGCTCGAATTTATAGTTATGGTTAAGGGTAGGCTAATGTCGATCTAGTGTAGCTTGGGACAGGATCACTCGGTCTGAAGGTTCTACGTAGGTACTTGAAACTGTAACGACTGGGAAAGGTAAAGTAACAACAGACATGCATTGGAAAGGGTTGTCGTTGTGTGCTGGGAAACCCAGTCGGACATGGCATTGGTATCTCCTTTGACGTGATGGAGGCCTGCTGGCGCACGCGAGGTGATGACCTGTTCGGATCTCGAGTTTAGACAGCCAACAGACCAGGCAAGAGGCAAAACGGTGTGTTCGAATGAGGAGGTGCATTTGTATCCATACTCTGGGTCTGGATTGATCTGGAAAGGGAGGAGGAAATGTTCTTGCCCTAGGCGATCGCGGTACTTTAACTAGCGGAAAATGAGTGGTGAACAAGGAAAGTATGTGGAAACGCGTACCCGCTGTGGTATACCGCAGTGGAAACAAGTGCCTTGAGGAAGTTGAATGGCGTGCTTCCATTTAATGTATTCGTTGTATTTAAACCGTCTGCAATTTTCGAAGCTGTGGTTGTGATAAGGGTCGCCATCGGCGAACCAGCATGCGATGCAAAGAGATGAAAAATGGTTGAGGAGCAAGAAAAGTTGTTCGATCTCGAGGTCTGGTGTATGTTGTTGGTTTTTGGATAGTTTAGCGTGATGGGCCGACGCGTAATTGGCAATGGATGAAGCCGTCTGCTCTTGGTCGTCGACGTGGGCCAGCAAGAGATCGAGTTCTGGGGATCGGAGTTCAGGTGGAAAGATATGCTGTGGAGGGCTCGAATCGAATGGGGCGTTTATCTGCATTAAGCATATGTCACATAATTCGGTTTGACCGCCGAGCATGATGCAAGTCAGTGCGCTGCCGTCCATGAACGTGTCTAGGTAGAGTCGCCGACAATAAGTCGTTTGCTCTAGGCACTTCCGGATCATCCTCACACCACATATATCAGTTGTGGGTGGTGGGTACGGGGAAGGGGTAGATGAAAGTAACGTTATGGCCCATCCTCTGGGTGCTGTTGAATCTCGAGCCAGGCGTCCGATTTCTTGGCAATAATCAAGTGTGTTGCGAGGTCCGCCGAGGTGTATGGTGCATACCAGGCCAGGGATATCTATGCAGACTCCGATACAACATGTAGCAGCAATGGCTCTGATCTTGCCATGTCGGAGGTCGTCCAGGAGAGCTTTGATGGCTGGGAGGCCCAAGGCGCTGTAGCAACAGGGGACGCCCAAAAGTTCAGCAACATTTTGAGTTTCTTTGACGGTATTGCAAAAGATGATCATTTTGCCGTTGGGTAGGCCCATCTGAATGTAATTGAAGGTGTGGGTGAGCGCGGGTAGTAATGCTTCTGGGCTGTGTTTTTCGACGCGAATAGCGATATCCTTCCTGGATGTGGGGGCTCGTTTGGTGACTGACGTGGTGACGTCGAGAAGGTTCCAGAGAGCGCTTTCGAGGTGTGGGGGGAGAGTCGCGGTTTGGAGGCATATTTGTTTGCCTTCTGTACCGAGCCAGCGTAGGCTTCTCATGACCGGGCGGAAGTCCGAGTGTGATAGTAAGAGGTGTACTTCATCGATGATGACGCGAATAATTCGTTTGTGTAGTGTAGTGAGAAAGGTGTGAAACCGCATATACTCGGTCACCTCGATAGACGCGAGGATGACCGGTGGGGGGTTGTCCAGTGACAACTCCCCTTGCCAGACGTGGTAAGCGATACCTCGTCGTTCGCAGACGTGTTGAAATTGTTCCACCATGGGTTTGAGTGGCAATATCCAGAGGGTTATCTTGCCTGGCGGATCGAGAGAGTGAGAACATAATAATCCAGGAATCGTTTTTCCAGAGCCTAATGTCATTGAGTGACTGGTTGAGAGGGAAGAGGGGATGATAAGTTTACCTGTTGGTGAGACGTATAGGACATTAAGTTCGTTTTGCCATAAAATTTCCGTCACTTCAGCTTGGAGGGGTGTTGAAAAAGAGGCATTCGTGTCGCCAAGGAACTCTCTTAATGCTTTGAGTGCTCGAGGTCTGGTGTATAGCACGGGAGAAGACGTGATGCCCTGGTGGAACTGTTCGCCTGGAAGGAAGACGGTTGCGAGAGTTGTGGCACATTTGGCCAAGAGCCGAGATAGTGTGGCGACGAGGCCTGGCTGGAGATGGTGTGTCACGGCTTGGGCGATCGACTCTGTCGCAGCCACTACGGATAGAGTGTCATTGGAGGGTAGAGGTATGGAAACGGAGTTTGGATGTTCGATGGAGCGAATCCGGAATAAGATCGCTCGTTGACGTGCGTAATTCGTGTTTATTTTATGGAGAATCTCTGTATTGTCCATGAGGATGATGTGGAATACGCCACAAAATCGTAAGAATTGAAGAAAGGATGGTATATCGAAGCCTGTGGGAGTGTTTGTATCCTGTCCGTAGTGGGATTGAGCTATAGAGCGGTCGTGGCCGAATTGCGCGGCGATAAGTCCTTGGTGCTGGTTTTGACTTCGTATTTCGTCGAAAACGAGGGAGTGCATCTTGAGGATATGGGATATGATCTGTCGCCAGCAACTGGTGATGATGCGGATGTGGATATATTGAGATGTGTATTTCCCAAGAATATTTCGAATACCCTCGCTATCCAGTGGCCTTTCAAGTCCAGCGTAAAGGTAATGGCGCGAGTTGTCATACATGAGCTGGCGCGATGCGATGGGGGTGAGGTGGCTTTGCAGCGCAGTATACAGAGGTCGCAGGAAGACAAGGAAGCGGATTAGCGAACGACCAAGAGAATGCAAGGGCACTCGAATCATGGTCTTGTCGGCGTCTGTCAAACTGGTCGACTTGTTGTATGAGCCGCGGAAGAAGAGGATGTTGAAGGTAATGAAGACGTTGCGGATGGTGCCACAGCCGAGATTTCGAATGAGTTGTGCCGCCAGTTCTGTGCCTCGGGCGGGCGCTCCAGAGGTCAAATGCATAGCAACTAACAATTTGCACTGTAGCTCGTATATGCTTTTCCGTAACGTGATGCATGGAGGACGTAACCAGCAGATCTGATCATCCCGTATATATGCGTACTTGCTGAACAATGCCGGGTGTTTGAGAAGGTATTGAAGTGCGTCTGGGTATGGAGAACGGTGCCATGGATTACGATTGTCGTCCATGAAGCCAAAATTGGGTTCCAGAGACCCTGTGTTGTCGTAGACTGTCTGAGTGAGTGGAAGGGAAAAGCTTGGTTCCCGGAAGAGGAGTTCGTCCAGTTCTTTGGATATTTGGTCGTCTAGTGCGCGTAACATGTGTGCCAAATGGGAGAATTGTAACGTTTCTTTCCCTATGTACACGGCTCGTCCACTGGCGTCAGGACTATCGAGGCTTCTTGTACCTTGGTCGGCAGATTTTATTGCGATGATGCGACGATGTAGGAGGTAAAGGTTGGGCATGGTAGTATCTCCTTGTAGGATGTCTTTTACGGAGACGTCGTATGCGCTGGGTTTAATAGATCATTGTGTGTTTTGATTACTATTGAAAAAGAGACTGACTCGTCAAAAGAATATGTCCCTTGCGTTTCCATTACGGAAAACACAATGGAAGCCATGGTGAGGCGGCCGGTAAAATTGATGGCAGCGATCTTTTGGGTGATCTCGGTACCTGTACTCCATTTCCCATTGGAAGCCAAGGAGGAAAGGACGAGATAACGAGTGAAGACGGATCTGTATTCATCATTTCTCCTGTGGTCGGTAAAAAGCAGTTGTAGAAGATGGGTCAAGGCTCTTTGGATGTGGTCGCGGGGAGGGGTGACTTCTATCTGGTCTTGATCATTGTCGGTGTCTTGGTCCAGTTGAGTTTCCGTCTGGGGTTGAAGCTCAGCGTCTTGGTCCTCCTCCGTGGGTATTTCGGGAAGTCTTCCGGTGTCCATCCGAGGTTTTGGGTGTAGTATAAAAGGGTTGGCTTTGGGGCCTGTTACCTCTAATGTTTCCGAGTATTCCGGGTTTGTAAGCAGTTGTGTATACACGGCGATGGCTTTGTTGATGGCTTTGGAATTTTTGAAAGTGTATGAGGGTTCTGGTTGTGTATGATTCCTGATGAGAAGGATCAGAGCCCGAGACACGACCTTGCTGTAGTGGAAGAGCGAGGCTGGTTGAATGGGATGGTGTGAGCGGACAGCGAATTTCATGGCTTCGTTCTCCTGCATCGGTCTGGTACCAATGAGACGGAGGAGCCAGTGGTCTCTGGTCTTCTGTTGCCAATGGGTGAGGAAGTGTAGGACATGGGTAGAGACATGGAAGAGAGGGTCCTCTCGAGGTGGAGGGGCAACCAATGCTGTGATAGTCTCTATCTTGATGTCCGTGAGGTGCTCTATCCAGCGTTCACGTACGATGAGAGGGTGAATATTACGCCAGTTGGATGAACCAGTGACTGTGTCGGGAGCCCGTTCGAGCTCTTGAACGCTGAGACGGAATAGCTCGGCCGGTTGAACAGACTGGCCATTGGGGGTGGGTTGGGCTGGAGTTGTGATTTCAAAGTATGTAGCGTTGTTGTTGTTGGATATGCGTTGCACGGGTCCAAGGTGGTAGTCAAGAGGGGAGCCTGCCGGCGCTGTGCAGTGGTGTGATTTGAGGCTGCTGAAGGAGCTGTAACCGTGGCGACATGTGGAGCAAATGAGGTAGTGTGCGGCTGGTGGTGGTTGAAGGCCGAAAACGAGAGGGACGGGTGTGAGAGGGACGCTGAAGGGTGATGCTTGTGATATCACACTGGCAAGGGAAGGCTGATGCTCGTTGGTGGCGGTTATGTTGTGCTTTCCTTTCGCGTGTTTCTGAACAGCGTCTGGGGATTGGACGCTTTTGCATGCCAAGCAGATGATAACATTTAGATGTTTGTTTAACACGCAGGAGAGTTCTTCTAGACACGAAAACGTTTGTGTGTTGTCGTCAATTTCAAGTAAGATGGCGGGTGCGTGGGAAGACATAGCTCCCGTCGCTGTGGTCGAGGGGGGAGGTTGACGGTAGTTGGGAGATGATCCCAGTTCGTCGTGGACAGCGGGTAGGCTGTTGGTGTGTAAATGTTCTGTTGTGAATGCGATTTGGTGGGTGGTCACGAGGAAAACGTAGGTGCTCACGGATTTGGGCTTGAGGTGGGGGTTGGCGCGCTTGTAATGAAAATTCTGACTATGGTGTATTTGTCAGGGTTCGCGTTCGCGAAACGATCTGAGCGGGTGAGACTCACCGCGATTACAAGAGGGGGTGCCTGGGTTTGGCGATATATGTGCGGGTGTTGATTCTTTTGTGAATGGTGAGACCTAAGACGGGAGTGTACTGGAAGAAGCATACCTGGCTGGCGGGGAATCCATGTTGTGGTGGGGGGGAAAGGTGCTGTGAAGGGTGGGCGAGGTTGGTTGGGACGTTTGTGCCATGAAAATGGAAACAGACCTGGCCGAGATACGGGTGTGATTGTGGAGGTAGCGATGGGTGATAGGTAGCTGTTTGCGGTTGCGGTTGCCCATGTTGGGGGTAATTCTAAAGCGGATATATAATCAAGTTCAAAACGGTGCGGGTGTGGGACTCACCTGGTGCGAGTTACTTGTATTTGCAAGTCCGTTCTGGGGTGCACCAGGTGTATGCTATGAAAGCAGAAAGTTAGTGGTTGAATTTTATCTTGTGAGGAGCCTAAAGTACCGAGCCAAGAACAGGGTGCCATGGTGAATTCTAGAAGCATATATGATGAGGCTTAGAGCATTACGTGCTGTATACAACTCACCGGTTTGACGTGAGTGGTATTGGGACGTTCATGTTGGATTGCACCAGGTATATACTATGGAAAGTACGAGGTTAGTGGTTGAATATGTCGCGTAATGAGGTTAAAGTACCACGTTATGATGTGGACGAGGGACATCGGGCTGCCTTGGGTAATTCTAGGGGCATATACGATGAGGATTAAACATTCTTGCGTTGTTTGAGACGTACCTGATTGGGGTGACCAGTATTTGGAAATTGATGATGAGGTGTATACTGCAATGGAGGTAAGTTGACGGTCAGTGCTTGAGATTGAACGTACCGGGCCGGGGTTGTGAGTGTTGAGATCGAACGGTGGGCGGACCGATTGGTTAGGCGTGGATGGATGGATGATACCCTGAGTTGGGCTAAGACGATGTCAAAGGAGGTAATGCAAAGTAAAACTGGCTCACATCGTAAATGGACCGGCGAGAACGGTAGACGGGTTGCCCGTATGCGGATCGATCAGGTCGTTTGGGCTAACGCGTTTGCGCTTCTTGGTTGAACTGGGAATGAACGGTAAGTTTGTAACGAAGAGAAGTTATCTTGATAGTACTTACGAAGGTCCTGCCATGGGGGTACGTGAATGTGGATGAGGCTGAGAAGAAAGGGAGGCGTTCTTGATGGGAAGAAGGAATGCTCTGAATTGTGGATATTTCCTGCTGTTTTCGGTAGACGTTCTTTTGGTGGTGTGACATGTGACAACTGAGTGCAGTGGTGAAGGGTTGGACATGGCATTTGCTTCGATGAGTATGTGCAGTTCCGAAGAGTGATTGTCGCGAACTTGGACATTCGTTTCTCATATAGGTGGCGCAGATGGGGGTATATAACCTAGGTTCACGTTCTATTGAACGCGAGTTTGAATCCTCTGTCTCAAGACTAGCCCTCTGCGCCATGTCTATTTCTATCCCCGAGCACCTCCTTTTGCGTACTCTGGGCGAGATGTTGCAGGCCCTTCAGACTGATGTTGGGACAGAGAGCAAGTCTATTGGCTGTGTACCGTCGAACTCTGGTGTTGACTGTCTGGTATAGATTCTGATACCATGGATGGTCCTGTCGTATTGGTTGACCCTTTCGCATCGGATGATGGTCTCGTGGTGAATGAGGGTCTGCGGTTCTTTTGTCTTTTTCGCATGGCCATTTCGTCTCTGATCCTCTTTGTATAGAAAATGAGGACGACGAGAATACTCTTTTGATCATCAGGAGTCCGCCGCCTGCGGTTGTGGTCGGCGAAGCGGCTTCGGTGAATGGAATTCCGCCTGTTGTGAGCCAAGCCTTTATGGGGATGGTGCCGCTGAATATGCTCGAATACATGGACATTCCCGAGCATATCATCGCCGGTAAGTACATGCGCTGTCTACGGTAATGAGATATTGAATCCGAGTAGAGGCTATCGCTGCCCATGGGTTCCTCGTCGCTGACCCTGACGATAACGTTGAGAATGGTTCTTGGCACCTCGTCACTGTAGGCGCCGATGTGGGAGTTTTCAAGAGCGGGTGGGTTGTATGTTTTTCTTTTTTATCGTGTGTTGAAACAGTCCTAGAGAGTATGCGGTTTCGGTCACGACCGGGGTTAGTGGAAACGTCCACCGTAAAGTGGCTACTCGTAGGAAGGCCCAAGAGGGTTTCATTGTCAGCTGGTGCCAAGGGAATGTGCGCCGTGTGCAATAGTGTATCGTAAAGAACGTGAGGTACATGTGTCTACGTGAAGCGAATGTGCAGCCCGTCTACCTTGTTACAACGCGTGGAACTTGTGGAAAGATGGCAAGTGATAACAGTATTATGAGAGAATGTCCAGGGGACCGTCCCCTTGTATAATCATGAGGGAATTTTCATGAGAATTCGATTCACGTTCCACCTTGTCGACTAATGTATGTAAGAGAGATATGAGCTCGTCCGAGATATACCAACGCGAGAGAATCGAAGGTTCCTGATCGGGAGTCCAATCGCCCGTCGAAACCCCAGCGAGTCGACAAGAGGCGTGCTATAGTTGTCAGCGGTAGTGTCGGACAAGTGGATAGACTCCAGTGATTTGAAAGGTGGCTGGATGTTTGAATGATTCAAGAGTGGATTTGGGAATGTCGCAGGGTGCGTATCATCCGCTTGACTGGTATGCGCTCCTTGTGGTTCTGTTACACTGTCATCAGGACGTGGGTGTTATTGGATATAAGAAGGAGTGCAAACCGGAATGAAGTACGGTCAAAAATGCGCCGAATACGTGGCCAGAACAAGAGATTGTTCGAATGTTGGGAAGGTGACGGGACAGTGTTCTCAGTATGTCTGGGCTGAGGTTGCAAGAGAGCGTGAAAGTCATGGACGTGGTCCGGGAAAATAGGGTGGCGAGTTCCGTGAACAGTGCCTCATCGTAATCGATGGAGGGAATGTTACTGATGTCGAGGTTGATATAGTATTGGGGTGTCTCATGAACAGGGAACTGGAGTGATGTTGAGTGCGATTGTTCCAATTCGACGATAGCACCCTCCATCTCGAGTAGGCCCTGGCGGGACTGACGGTGAACGGATAGAAAGGCTAGTAAGGGAGATGCGGTGACAGGTGGCATGAAGTTGTCAACAGCAGAGTTGAATTGGAGCAAAGTTCTCGAGGATAACGCAATATGAGTGAGAAAGTCGAGGTCGGATTGAAGCCACGATCCTTTGATGGCCAACGTTGAGAGGTGAAGGAAGGGTATGACGTCGAAACCGGCTGGGATCGGAGTGTATTGAACTCCAGGTCGGTCTGTAAAACAGTGGTGTATCTGGAGGTGTGATAAACGCTGCATCTGGCGAAGGATGTCGAGCCAGGTTGTGGTGGATCCTATGGGGCAGTACGCAACGTCGAGAGTGGTGAGATTGTTGACGAACAGTGAAGATTGCGGGGACAGGCGACATTGGGACGAGGATAATGACGTGAGTTGTGGAGTTATACCCTGAAAGACACGGACATCATCTGGGATGTGAAGGGGATGGGTTGAGTTGGCAGCATAAATAGACAAGGCGTTTAGTTTTGGGGCAGGGTAAGATGCCAGGTGGGGGAGCATCCAATGGAAAAGATCCCGGTCGATTGTCATCTGGTGGATTCGATAACATTGCGCAAAGATAGTAGCAGATAGATCCTCTGAATAAGATGGAGGTTGCGGGTGTGCCGATACAGGACTTTTGGTAATATCCACAGAAAGAAGTCTTGCTTTTGAGCGGGGTGAGGTTAGTTAGCCGAGAGACCCTTGAAAAAACCCCGGCGAGGTTTTTTACGCAGCCTTGGTGTTGGCTATCGGACTGCCTCTGACTGGATACGTTTTTGATATCTCGAGGGTAGTATTGTTCAAATAGGGAAAGAGTCGGTTGAGGGACTGGAAAGGTGAAGCGGGATGGCTAGATCGTACCGCTTGTATCGGACGCAGATGTGTCACCTTTACTGTATTACCTCGTCTCGTTCGATTCGGCCGTCGTACGTTGGGATAACGAGATGAAGCGCGTGATTCGGAGGATGTACGTTTGTTGTAGGTAGGAGAATGAACTATATTTGGCAGGTTTGGGCTTGTTATCCGGCTTTTTGCGGGTGTGTGGGGCTTGGCGTTTAATTTTGTTCGCGGTGCATATATCTGCTTGCTTCACTCTTCAGACCGTGCAAACGACATCATGCCACTGGCAAGTCTTCCAATACCACTCGAACTCCAGGTGGAAATCATGAAGCACGCTCTATCCGTCGGTGTCAGGCCCACGACCCTGATGACGGTGTGCCAGGCTTGGAAAGAAGTCGTGTATCCCGAAATTTATAGGGCGCAGGCAGTTTGTAACTCGACTCTGGCATGGGAACAGTTCCCGAGGATTCCTGCCTTCGTGTGCAAGCCTACCTTCTTCAGTGACTCTCCCGCAGCAATCGATCGCGTGATCTCGCATTTTGCAAAATCGGGGTCACGTTCAGTGTATTTTAGTCTGTTGGAGGCTCCGCGCCAGGAGCACTTTGACTGGCGCAGCATCGAACGGTTGTCCGACGCGTTTTTCGTTCGCGTGAGGGCCCTAGGGGTTCTTGGGAATGGGACGTTTATTCGCGGGCTTATATCGAGATTTGGATCCACTCTGGTGGTGAGTATTCCTTACGACTTGGTATTCTTTTGGATAATGTTGACTTACTGTTGATAGAGTCTGGAGGAGTTGTCTGTCTGTTGGATAGAAAGTGATGGCCTGGACGGACCAGTGTTGGATGTTTCTACATTGGTGAACCTGCGCGTCATTAGGTTGAAGGGAGGCCGGAGGTTGCTCGGCGAACCTCGCCTCGAGCTTGGCTCTGCGTTCAAGGTCACCCATCTGGAATTGAGTGACGTGATCTTGGATCCATTGTCTGCGCGTCGTTTGATCACGTCGTGCGTTCAACTCAAGAGTTGCATTCTTCAGGTTGTGGGGGTTGGTTCTCCCGCTCTTTCAACCCCATGGGTGTCTGGCGTGGAGTATCTGCACATCTTCTCGAATTGTGAGATTTCCGAGATGTTCGTGGGTGGAAGGTTCCCTAAACTCCTGACGTTAAGCGTCGGTGAGTTGCTCGACTTGGATTGCAAGAGAAGGCGCTCTGTCTTTTCTGTTCTCTCTCCGGTATCGATGCCGGTGTTGGTCTCCCTCAGCGTCACCGTCGCGTTATTCGATGTGGACTATATTCATCTCTTGGCGACCATCCCAACCCTCCTTTCGGTCAACCTTCCCTATATATCAAACGGAACGGAGATCGAGCACATCTGGTTGTTCTTGACCGCTCTGGTCGATGTGCGGATGCTGCCTTTGTTGAGAGACGTCAGCGTGTGGCTGCGTTACTCTTCACGGGCCTGCAAGATATCCGATGTGTTCGAGACCAGGTCGAGATTGGATCGTCTCTTCAACAACCGTCGAGGGATATTGAGACGCTTGTTTGTCTCGCTACCAGGGCTGACAGTCGATTGGGACGCTGGGGAGGTCGCCTTTCCTCCGGACGTATACATGGACACGGTCTACGACTGCCCAGAGTGGACGTACAGATTATGGCCTCACCACCCCAAGGATGTCTCAGCTCCGGAGGAGGTGACGTGGAGAATCGGAGTCCCTTTCCTTCCTAACTACCCATGCGTAGGACGCGCACGCATACGTCTACCGATGAGTCCTGGATGGAATTTATGAAGCCGGCGTCGACTCTAGTGATATGTTGGGTGCGGGAAGCCTTGAGTGGGAGAAAGGGGCCAAATAATGGTATTGTGTTGTCTTGGACATTTGTATGTTTTACTGTAAGGGGTGTGTGTTATTGCGGTAAAAGGTAAGGTATGTTAGAAGATGGTCTACAAAAGGCATGTACAGTGCGTTCGGTTGGGGTAATACAAGTTGTCAATAATACTAGGGTGTATAGGGCGAATGAAATTCTGATGTACGGGGGTCTGTCGTAAGAAGAGTTGGAGAAGACTATCAAAATGGGGTAAGGGTCCGTGTGCAATATAGGTCCCAGGAGCGTCACAGTAAAATACGGAGATGTGTTGGGGTCGGCATAGCCAAATCGAGTTGATAGTTTGAAGTTGTGTGAGCGAGAGTGCGTCTTGGGACTGTAGATAAATTTGTTGTAAGTTGGGGAGCGCCTGGTTAGACGGTGGGTGGATGGCAGAGTATACGAGTTGTTGGAGAAGTGTTTCTGGTGTATTGTCGTCCCATCGGAGGGCGAGGCGGATGAGGCGTGGAAGATGAGGGAGGACGTCGCATAAGAGGGTCTCTGTTTCATATAGCGTGAAGTGGATGTAGAGAGACTCGAGTGTGTGACAGTTGCTTAAGAAGGGTGTTAGAAGAAGGGGAGCGGTTTCGAAGCCCGTGGAATCAGAGATGGTCTGATTGAGGACGAGAGTACGAAGGCAAGGGATAGAAACAGGATTAAGTAGAATTTCGATGTCGATCAAAGCAGAAATAGTCACATGTCTAAGTTGAGGGAATGGACCGAGGGGGTGTGCTATAGGTGTCAGGGACGGTCTTTGTTGGACGTGAACGTTGTGAGACGGAAGGATAGTACATTGTTCGAGAGATGTCAGCTGGGAGAGAATGGATAACGCAGTAGAAGTGCTCATGGCAGGGTCTTCGATGTATATGGAAGTCAACGACAACAACGAGAGTGAGACCCATTGCCGTTGATTAAAGGAGACGAAGCCATTGGCGAGCCGGAGGACGGCAAGATTGGCCATTATAGGGAACGAGATGTGACGTGTCGCAGAAGAGGTGGATAGCCAAGTGTATATGGCAAGGTCGACGACTTGGGTTAGGAGAGGTATGATACTCTCGAACGTGGATAGGAACGCAGCGGGACAACGAATGCTGAGGAATTGAAGACGTGAACCAAAGCTATGGAAAAATGATTGAAGTTCGATGTTGGGGATGGAGATCCCAGCGCGGACGACGAGGTTGAATCCGAGAGGACGCTGGCCGGCGCGGTTAAACCAGGCGAAGGCGGGAGAAAATCCTGATGGTGGTGTGTATGATGTAAATGCGGTTGTCCAGAAGATGGGTTGCGCCTCCATGCAGTTCTGGAACTGGTGAGATACGGCCGAAAGACAGGCTGGACATTGTTGACTTTGATGGAAAAAGATGGCAAGGAGTTCTGGCGGGAAGCGGGAGCGATAGAGAATTGGGATGGACATGGTACCGGTTACAACGCGGTGAGGCGTCCCAGTGAGCGCGTTATATGTGAGTCACGATGAGAGGGTCGATTGGAATCGAGTTGTACGCCGTCGGAGAATCCAGGAACAGGTGGGAAGCGTAGTGGGATCCACAGGGAATGTCTTCGACATTGGATCAGACACGAATGGCGGAGAACAGATATGGAAAATCTAGAGCTTAAAAGGCAATGAGGTTACGTGTCCGGGAACGTGATTTTGTACTGGGATCCCATGCAACTGGTTGTGGACTGAGTTGAGAAAGACAAACTCGTGTTTGGCGGTTTGAGATCGTTCACGACGTGAGTGACTAGTGGAATGATGTCTTTTTGGGTGGTGCAGCGGGTGTGAATCTTTCCTTGTAAAGGGTTAACCGAACAGGGTGGAAAAACGTGTCAGGTTTTTGACTTTCGATAAGTAGATGTCTTTACGAAACATACTACTTGCATAGCTGCGCAGCCGCCACCTTGTTGGGTTCGATGACCGGATCGCGTAGTTGGGAGGCTAACGTGGTTCCGTGAGAGTTGAGCGCACCTCGATGGCTTCTGGGTCAGGAAGTCGCCGAGCGCGTGTTTCTGTCCATCTCTAACGCGACCAGGCTTGGACGGACTCGTCCTGTGTGAATATGATGTTGATGTCAGCGTACGAAGCTTTAATGATGACGACGTTGGGGAACAAGTGGCCTTGGATGAGCTATAGAGTGTATCTTAATATCTGAGGTGGGGATGAATGTACACGCAGTGTCTTCCGATTCACCGTTGTAGTGCGTTTCTGATTGTGTGCCACTGACATCAGTGGGTGTAGATTGATACAGTGTCAAAAGCGGTGGACATGATGAAACAACTTTAAATAATGTAATTTCGAGTGTAAAACGTCTGTCTCGTCGTCGGTTTCTGAATCCTTTCTAGCTCCTACTCCATAACAAATCTTCTAGTGTGTAACCGTTGATCTTGTCCTTGGGTGGTGGCGTGTTGTCTGGGGGGTTGTAAGCAAATGTACCTTCTATTGGTGGACTGTATGAGCCCTCGACGTCATTGAATGTGGTGGCAGGATCATAGTGGAATGTAAGTGTGATTAGTTGGGTGATGCGTGTGAAGGAGGGGAACAAAGTGAGTGATGTGTCCTGGCTTGAATGAGTCCACAGTGCTTTGAGGACACTTTTGAGATATCTGTCCTGGAGGTCTGTGATGGTCTCGTGGGGAGCACTCTTGGATGTAAAGACGAAGTTGGCCGAAAACCAATCCATCAACTGTCGGGAGTATTTTCGGGCAGTTATGAAAAGCTTGCGTGTGTTGACGTTTAGGGAAAAGTCCTCCGATAGGTATGCTTCCGGGTAAGATATGTTGAGGAGTTCGGCATAAGTACAAAGACAAAGTAATTGTCGAGCACCTTCCCGGGTGTCGAGGGCTGGTGTATGTGAATTTTCAGCTGTGTGGCCGTAAAGATAGTGTTGCTTCCACATGAATAGGATAGCTATAAGGGCGAGTCTTATGCCCCAGAAAGGGCCTGCGGGGTGGCGGGTGGTTGCCCAGTGCTGGTATTCACCGATGATGACCCGCTCGATCATGTTACAAGGGACGAAAAATGCACCATGTGATATAGAGGCGGTGAGTGAGATGCTTGTGTATGGTGTGAAGGGTTGGATGTAACTGCGTGATCATGAGTGAGGGCTGACCGCTGGGGGGAGGAAGGTATTGATGATGCTTACATTTGGGAACCAGCTGGGACAAGCACAGCTTCGACGTCCCAATGTTCAGAAGTTGTTGAATCAGGGTCGAAGTTGGCGAGGTCGTTTGGATCGTAGAGAAACTGAGGGTTCTCCTTTTTAGGGTGTGAAAGGAGAAAGAGGCGTGAACCGCAGACGACAGATTCAAAATAGCCAGCATATCGACTGCGGTCCCATGTAGAATATGATGCCTGGGTTGACGCATGACCCCGTTGAAGGTATTCTGATGAGTAGAGAGTTTTGAGTTTTTTGCTGCAGTATACGTGACTCGCAAAGGTGTCGGTGGAGAGAGATGCGTGAGGATAGGGACCATGAAGCTTGGGACCATCGTAACGCATCATTTTCCCTTTTTCTGGGGAGCTGTTGGCGGATATGAACATATGAGGGTTTGGGTTGTATTGAGTGAAGGATTTGGTAGATTGATCTACAGAGTCGATGGCCTCTAGATGTACAGGTGAGCGAAATTATCGTGTTCCATGCGATTGACTCACGTAAGTCTGTATCTATGAATGGGAAAACTGTTTCTAACCCATGTACATCGAAAGGATATCGGTCGTATTGTTGGTCGGTGACGACAAGATGTTGCTTTTGGAAATAGCGCATGAGTTTTGTGTGGTTTGTACACGCGTCTCGCTGGCTCATAACTCGGACACTTGTATTGGCTGGCCGAGGAGTATCGTCGTTGGCAGAAATACCGCACGCTTCCATGCTACCTTCAAACCATACTCGTTGGTCGGCGGTCTAGGGAGGTGTTAGTATTGGTATATTCGAATGGTGTGGAAGGCGCACGTGGAATGACAGTTGAATGGTGTGTTTCTGATCAAGGACGTCGTAGATGGTGTATGATTTGGAAGGAAACTCGCGCGAGTGGTGTGATGTGAACTTGGCTTGGATTGGGGGCTCGATCATGTCCGAGTCTTGAGTGAAAAGAGGAAAGGCGCCTTGGTTAGGGATCGTATGGTGTGTGTCTGAGTCGGTGAGCATCTTGTGGGGTAATGGGGTCAATGGGCGGTGGGTAAGAAAGAATGGGCTTACGTCGTTCGTAGAATCAGGTGTCTCTGCACGCGGCTTCTTTTTGCGTGGTACTTCTGGGTCGATGTCTCTACTGGCGTCCGTGTCGTGTTCTCCTTGTTGGGCCTTGTCACTTGGAAGTGCGCGTTTTGGTGCGCGTTTTGGTTTTGGTGTGTTGAGTTGTGGTTTCTTAGCTGATTTGGCGGTGGCTTTTGATCTCTTGACGCGAGGTTTCTTTGGTTCTTGTCGCACAGCGTTTTCGTCTTCGGTAGCGCTTGGGGGGTGTAGCCACTGTCCGGTAATCTCCACTGTAACTTCTTGCGATGGTGGGCCCGGGGTTGTGGGGTCTTCCTCGTGGTTGGGTTGTGGTGGAGAAGCTGTGTTGTGTGGAGCCAAATGGCGCTCACTGGGCTCCCTGGGAGACGACGGAGGTAGTGGCGAGAGTGTCGAGAGCCTGGAAGGAGTTGGTTCGAAAGCGGGTGTTGGTATTGTCTGGGGGTGTGGAGATTCGGATTGTGCGGTGAGAGTGGGAGGGAATGATGGACGATGAATTCTGGTAAGGGGTGTTTGTGTAGGGAGAGAAGTGGAGTTAAGACGAATGGTGGGGCTGAGAGGAGACGTTGACGGTGAAGGTGGTTTGTCGTGCGTAGGGGTAGAAGTAATCGGGAGAGAAGTATTACGAGGGTTTTGCTGTGGAGGCGAAACGGGGGTTAACGGTAGTAGAGGGATGATGCCTTTGGTCGAAGGACCTACAGAAATGACCTGGGATGAGCGAATTGTCTGCAACGATGAAATCAAAACTTACCCGGTGTTTGGTGTGCTGTTGCGACTGGTGGCGGTTGAACGAACCAATCCTTCCAATGGGTTTTTGCGAGATCCGAATTCAAAATAGCGTCCAAACAGTGCTTGACACTGTCGTCGACAGATGAATGACCTTGGGCGATATCGAAGAGCATGGTCCAAGCGTGACCTTCTGCTGTTCGGATATCCTGAGGCGCTTGACGACCGAATTTTTTCCAAGCCTTGTGTGATGGTTCGTAAGTAAAAGATAGCGAGAGGAAGTGACGTACGGCGAACATGCGCTGGCGACCTATGGTTCTATTGGTTAGGTTTATAGGAACAAACAGGATAAGGGGAGACAGGGATAACGCCAAATGCAGTGGGTTTTTAAAGTTGCCAACGGTTATCTTTCCAACGATCGGGTGGGTGGTATATCTATACGTCGAATATCATAATCAGGGATAAGGACGGTATCAGTGAAGGGAACCCTACTCTTCTTTTTGTATTTGTTCGATATCGATGCACCCTTGTAAAAGGCGACGCAAGTGAAGGGCAGCAGCGCCGATGTTTTGCATGGTGCGATGGAGGTCGATTGTGGTTGTTGTCAGGTAAAGATATTCGTATAGGTATCTGTCTGTAGCAGTGGGCTCGATAGCAATGGGTTCGAACTTTGGGCGGCCTGTGATCGAACTATCTGTCAATGATTCCTGGATGGTTGATAGACGTTGAACCCAATTATCAAAATCACGGGTCAACTTCTGTTGACTGATGAGTAGTGGAAAGAAACAGCTGATGAGTGTTATTTACGAGTTCGCGAATGTCGATAGCTTCTTCGAGGTAGGACTCTTTGATCCAGTCGGTGGGAGGTGAGGTCCGCATGGTGAGTATGTCGAGTAACTTGTATGCCATGAGTAGCCCGTAAACCTGGGCAAACACGTTGTCTGCAGGAGAGGGGTTTGGTGCATGATGAACCTGAAGTCCGGCGTGAAAACGGAAGGTTTTGAGGTGCTCGTATCCACGCTCAAGTTGGGTACTTTCAAAGTCTTGTAATGCGATGAGGAACGGGTGTTCGTGTGAAGGCGTGGTCGGAAGGGTGACAGGCACCTTGAGCCATTGTTGGGGCGCGTGGAACCATTGAACGTCTTTAAATTGGAAGTTGTTGCGGAGATGTGCCATGATATTGCGTTGTCGAGGAGTATTGCGTGCGATGAAAAAAAAGGGGGCTGGCTGATTAGCGCTCATGAGCTCATGAGGCTTACCAAGCAGAATGCAAGGGGTGGGAACAACTCCGGCCCTTGCCGTTGTGTGGGCGTTTATGGTTAATGCTGGAGTCCGACATTCCCTGGCCGTGTTCGAGCTGTGGAATGGGAGAGTATTCTGGGTCAACGTGACACCCAATGTCTCTATACGAGTTTCTTCGCTGTAATGACATTGCCGAGTGATCGGGAGTACTTCGATTCCACTCGTTCAGGCTACGCAACCTGCTCCTGCGTGGACGTGACCGCCGTGGGCGTTAGCAGGCCTCGTATAAGGTCTTTACGTTTAGGTTGCTACTTTACAGCGATCGGGTTGTTTATTCTAGTGACGAGTGTGACGTGGTCGTGGTGTCTGAATTTCAGTTCATTTCATTGCCACTGCATTCAGTTGCAAGTTGGACGTTTCATGTGGTTTGAAGTGATGTAGCGTCGGTAGAGGTTAAGAAGCCAAAGTGATATCGGATTGTCGAGTGCGATATTTAGGTATATTGGGTGCTCTAGGGTGCAAGGAGAGTGGACGGAAGCTTAAATATTGAAAACAGTATTTGCGGTCCTTTCGTGTAAACGCGAGGTGTTACGAGATAGTTTGACCTGAACAAGTTGACGTTCGAGTTGCACTATTCGTTTATAAAGTTTAGCTAGATGTGGGTCACAAGAAGCAAAGCAATCTCCCGTGAGGTTTGAGTTCGTGAGGAGAGTAGGTGCTATGAACGTTGTTGGAATCTACGTACCAGGAACTCATTAGCTCTACCATAGTATATAAGACCACTGTACTTACGACGTACGTCATGCGCTTGTAACCACCTTGACCAGTTAACCTATTGGTTAGCCTCCACTTACCACCAGATTACATCCATCACAATGTAATCATATTATTCTCGCAGACGTTGTGTGATGAGGGATGCACATGGGAGAGTGGATTTTCAAGGTGCCGAAATCAAACAAACGACGCCGATTCTGCGACATCGTTATTGAATGTGTTGGTCCGCTTTCGTGGAAATGTGAGTGACAAGTATTCGGAAGAGGGGTTATAAGATTTACGGAATAGGGGTACATGGAGGACTATGTAATGTAGTACTATTGGAACGAGTTGGGGTGGCTTCTGTGATACGACTTGTATAATATAGTAGGGTAGCAAGACACGTTGGGGTGCTTCAAGTTCTAACTCTCTCCGTAACTTCGAGGTGAGTGACCCATTGTTGGGCTGTGGCGGCGAATGTGTTCGGTGCATTCATGTTGTCGAGAATGAGGGTATCCAACTGTAGTCCGACATGCGACCGGGCCTTGAGCCAACGTAATAAATCCTTGAACTTGTCGTCGTCGGTCTCGGGAGGATCGTGTGAGCAGAGTAAATGGAGTTGTGTGAGAGAGTGGAACGATAGACGCTTTTTGAGGATTGTGTGATGGGCGTTCTTATTGTCTTCTTTAAGAGTCTTGAGTTTGCGGTAGAAGCTTTCTGCCTCGGGGAGTATGTATGAAGTGAAGGTATGGACGGCATCGTTCTGGACAGTGAGGTGTTTAGGGCCTCCTTGTTTGCTGAGTTGGTCTATCAATTGATGGGAAAAGCGAAAGTCGGAAGAGAGAGCGACAGTGTCTATCGGTGTCGTCGTAAAGGCTTGCAAGACTTGCGTAAGGTTGGGTGTTAGTTGTGTTCCGAGACTTAAATGAGTTGAGCGGAGACGCGGTGCGTAGTGTTCGTTGTTCTGAATGTTCTCCGTGAGAGAAATGGTGAGCAAGTTCTGCGCGACGGTAACTGTGAGAGAGACGATGGGATCCTGACGTTTGGTATTATTAACGGTCTTGAGGCGTTGGAGAGCTCGACGTATGGCCTTATTGCCATTAGCGTTGTGGTTGACAATGGTCAGCTGTGTGAGCTTGTCGGAAACGGACAGTTGATCTAGGATGGAACAGAGAGACATAGGGTGGGCTACTTCTTGTAAAACGAGAGACTTGAGCTGTGGAAGGTGATGCCGGGAAAGGGGGGGCAGGAACTCGATAGCGATCCACTCTTGGAGGGTTTCTCGAAAGCAAAGCTTTTCGAGTTGGGTCCCTGCATTGATCACGTACTGTAAGAGCTCTTCGGGGTTGATTCGGATGGAGGGATCCTCAATCGAGAGCGTCTCAAGGCTGGCATTGAGGGGCAGGTTCTCCCACTTGAAAGTGCAGTGGCTAAGAGAGAGGTTCCGAAGCAGTGGAACGCTCTGCGAAAATAGGTTCTCGGGTAGACTCATGTGGTGGAGATTGAGGGAGACAAGCCTGGGTGCCGCATGGGTGTAGAGAGAGTTGGTGGAAGACCATGCGGCGTGAGAGAGAACGGAAAGAGTGTGAGTGCGATCCAGGTACTGTGTGAGAGTGGATAGGAAGAAGGTGATAGATTGGGGATGGGATCGAGGAGGAAGGATGAACGCGAGTGACCGTTGGCGTGAACGAGAGAGAGCCATGGGCATCCAGGTCGAGCTCGGGATGTCGATGGTGGACCATAATTCAGAGGAGGCGCATGCGATTTCTCTCCAACGAGAACAGACGGAACTGAGGGCGAGCGCCATTTCGCCGTACTGTCCAGGTTCCGACGCGCTGCATGTCTGATGGAAGATTTCCTGCATGACGTCGGCGTGAAGACAGACGGCCTGGATACGACTGTTGCGATGAAGTTTGAGTTGGACAAGTTGTTGCTCATCTCGTGTGATTCGAGAGTCTAACGCGGCGAGGGAGGTGTCGTCGTCGTGTTTGATTTTTGGCGCCATGATGGTTGATAACGTTGATGGCAGGGAGCAAAGGACGGGCAAAGCTGACGTAAGCTTGTTTGAGCCCTGTCTGGGGATTTTCTGTTTAACGGTGTACGTAAATTACTTGGGAAGGGGTCGTTTGAATGGTTACGTGAGGGATCGGGATATAATATGCGGTTGCGATGTTATTGTCGTAGTGAACGTATGATGAGCACGAATTCGGGTTTATGCTTTGGCGAACAAGACAGTGAGTCGGGTGCTAGGGTGAGGGGAGAATGCGGGGACGATAAGGGCAAATGTAGGATACGATCGAATGGAGTGTTGTTTCGGCAGTGTCATGGGGTCAAGGGCGGACTTGATTGGGAGTATTTGCTGTCTTTCCTTGGACGCGTAAAGTATTTGAGTCCGTTCACGGCAGATCTAACTCTGTGAGGTTTTGCTGCTACACTCCTTCGCTAGCGTATCATGTCCACTCTACTCTGTCTTCCCATGGAGCTCCTCACGGTAATCGTCGATGCATGCCTGTGCCTTGGTGTCGAAAGACAAAGGCTGGCACTGGTCTGTGATATGTTCCGACAGCTCGTGAGAAGGAGTGCATACCCGTACACGACCCAGGTCATCGAGAACGTCACTGTTCCATTCATCGAAGGGGCGGACAAGTGGTTTAAGCGGGCGTTGTCATTGCCGTTAGCACTGACGATACGGCGTCTGCCCATCGAATCGGATAGCATGGCTTCAAAGGTGGCATTACAGAAATTCATCTCGGATTATGGAGGACAGATCCAGGCGTTGAGCATAGGTTCGGGTTCCCCCATCCCAGTCTTGAACTTTCTCAGCGCGGCCTCGGAGACCTTTACGTCGCTGGAGGATCTGTGCTTCCAGATCATGCCAAACCAATTACTAGCCGATCATATTCTTTTTCCGTTGGGACAATTCCCTTCTCTTCGAATCCTGCGTGTGGTGTTGCAATGGCAATTGTGTACGCTGGACATCCAGTCCGGCGTCGAAAAGCTGCAGCATCTGGATCTTATGGGAAGATGCCTTACGCGCGATATCGTCAACGACATCCTTCCCCTCTGTCTAGCTTTGCGGTCTGCTAAAATCTTCTTGTCCCTTTGGGACGAGCGGAGTATGCCGGCGGAGAGGACAAGATATAGGCTGGGTCACTTGGTGGAGTTGGAGATAACCGCTGATGTCGCGTGTCATGACATCCATATCAACGGTACCTTCCCGGCGTTGAGACGGTTGTTTTTGCGGGAATCCATCGACGATCCCACAACCAGGGCTTACACACGGACCACCCCGCTGTTTTTAGAATCGTTACCTTCTCTGGTGACTGTACAGCTTGAAGTGGGGAAAAGGTGCTCGACTCGCTTGGGGACCCTTCTATCACATTTCCCAGATATTCGGCATCTCTATGTGCGTGTGGGTCGTGGACAATGGAATGAGGAGCAGGCGGTGTTGTCAGCTCTGAAACGGAGGACAGTCTGCCCTCGTTTGGAACGCTTGGCTGTGTTTGGGCTTCCGCGGGGTGTGGTGAATGAGTCGGTGGAGGATACGGTGGTATCAGAGGTTTTATTATCGGTACTCAAACAACATCCCCGTTTGAGTTCTGTGTGGGTTCGGGGGAAAGTTGTATCCGTCGATCTTCCAACGCGTCCTTGGGTGAATAATTATATGCAATCGACACAGAGCAGGTGGAATGCGGGGACGAGTGCTGCGGAATGGGTGTTGCGTATGTGGCCAGATGCGAATGATGAGTGGGGTCTTGATGTTTGGGGGTTCGCGAGTCGAACGGCGAGGGTTCACGATGGTTTCGTGAAATATTGGGACGTTGCGAGTTCATGAAATATAGGGTTATGCGAATCATCGCATGTGTATATCTTTTCCTACCTCTTTGTATTCTATTGGAGTATCGGTAGACGTTGCTATTATGTTTTCTTGACGTGGTACGTGAGTGTGTGGTATAATGCATATGTTTGATGTCGGGCAACTGAATACATATGGATAATGGGTTATGGCAGTTGGCGTTGTATGGTGTCTATTACTCGTCAACTGTATACGTATCTTTGTCGTTAATGGGAATGGTCTGGATTCCAAGTGAATCCATGAATGTAGGTGACAGGCTCATGTTCTCGACGATGAACATTTCAACCCGGAGTCCGGCAATCAAGCGTGCCTGGAGCCAACGCTGTGAATGCACAATGGTCTGCTCCTCGAGAGTCTGTCTGGCATCATCATCGTCATCGTCGTATTCGTCTTTTGGAACGGATTTGACGAAACGGAGGGTTGTGAGCCGGTGAAAGCTCAGAATGTCTTGCAGAGTCCTTTGCTTTTCATCGTCAATTTGGGTAGGGCCTCCGAGAGACTCGAGAGTCTCGTAGAACTGTTCTGTCTCGTTGACGATATAAGAATCGAAGCTGTGGATGTAGCCGTCTACGAGACGCAGATGTTTAGGCCCACCATCTGTATCGAAACATTTGATCGAGATGGGAAAAAGGGGATGTACGGAACAAAGAGAGACTATGTCGATACGGTTGCAGGGGAGGTTGGGGAGATATTCGCCAACGTTGGCAGGGAGTTCTGTGTAGATGGACAGCAAGAGTGAGAACAGACGGTGACTGTTGGGTATCGCCTCTGTGAGGTTGATGGAAAGACGTTGTATGTCAACTGAAACGTCCATGGAGACGATGGGCCATGGTGTGCTCGTATTCCTCAGGCGGATAATGCTCTGAATAAGAAGGCTTAGGTGGTTGGCGTTGTGGTTGATGATAGAGAGCTTCTGTAAATCCTGGGGAAGAGAGACGTGGTCTAGCATATAGCATAGAGACAAGGTGTGTGTTAGTTCTTGAAGGAGGAGGGAGGTGAGAGATGGAAAGTGAAGCCGGGGGTGTGTAGAGGGATTGTCGAATTCTTTGAGCGTTTCTCGAAGGCAAATGCTTTCGATATTGGGTGCTATAGTCTCCAAATGGTGTATGAGTACATCTTGGGGTATTCGGCGCGAGGGGTACTCGATGGTGAGGGTTTTCAAATTTCCGTTGACAGGTAGCGTGTTCCAGTGGATATCACACCGAAAGAGTGAGAGGTTTTGGAGCAATGGAACGGTGTGTGAAAATGCGTCGGGTGGAATAGAGACTGAGCGGAGGGTCAACGAGACTAGCAAAGGGGCTGGATGGGCACACAGAGAGTGCGTGTAAGCCGGATGGTTGCGAGAGCGGCGAATACATATGTCATAGGGAGAGTCGATCGAAAGCGTGTGAATGCGGTGCATATATGCTTCACATATGAGTTGTAGTGGTACTATAAAGTGGGGCTTTACTGAGCGCGGAAGGAGGAACGCGACTGGGCGTTCTCGTGTCCGAGATAGAGCAATGTGTGCCCAAGTCGGGTTTGCAATGTCAATATATGTCCATAACTCGGAGGAGGCGAGGGCCACTTTTCTCCAGCGAGAACAGATCCAAGTGAGCAAGAGGGAAGCTTTGCCGCGCTCTCCGGGTTGGGACGTGCTGTGTACATGAGAGAATATCTCTTGGAGGAGCTCGGCGTGTAGCCGGACGATCTGAATGCGATTATTATGAGAAGTTTTGCGTTTGAGGAGCTCGTCTTCAAGTTCTGAAATTGTTTTATCGAGAAGAGTCAAGGGAATGTGATCAGGCGACTGAGTATATGCTGCGGCGGTCAGGTCCATGATGGTAGTTGCGAAGAGTGGGATGAGGTTTGGCCGACGACGAATCCAGATGGCTTATGTAAGTGTGTTTGATCCGTGCAATTTCTAGCTATACCCGAGCTATATCTTCAATAGTGTTTGGTGTGTTTGTAGCCCTCTGTGATATATTCGCGATGTTATACCCCATAGAAAATGAGGAATGCGATGCATTCTTGGGAGTTCTGCTACGTTGGGCACGGGCACAAATATTATGGATGATGCACAGGCCGGAGTTTCCGCTCGTGAGGGTGGATTACCACTGTCTTCAGTGGGGAGCTCTGACGTTGACGCTCGGAAGAGGTGGCACGGTGGTTGTGACAAATTGTGTCCGACACGTGCGATAGCGCTTGGAGATGTATGTGAGTGGTGAAGTGGTCGTGACGATGAATATGACTGTCTAATCGAAGTGACGTTGGTGCCATTGCTTAGGGTAGTGGCCATGACAGGCATGGCACTGATCCGAGGCCCCATTTTATAAATCTACCCATGAATATTGTTATAATTAATTTTCGTGTATGGATGACTGTGTCAAGGGTGTATCCACTGCCAACCTGTTAAGTTTCACTCGTGATTCTGCAAAAGCAGACTCAATAGAGGCTCACTGATTACTTTACCAAGGTGATTTACCTGTAATTTACATGGTACAAATTATGGGTTTGGTAAATTACGTGTTTTCCGCGAGATTTCGGGGGAATCCAAACCCGGGATGACGTCGTCTGATATCAAGATCAGATATGATTAAGTTACGGAGATAAGACCCGCAGCAAACGGAATCGACTGGTTGGAACGTACTTGAGTGGATTTGGAAGGTATGACCGGAGGGAAACACACGGAAATAGCACATTCAGGGTTTATTCGCAACGTCTCGTTCACTGGAGGTTCTCACATGCCCTTGAATGGTGACACTGGCTCCTATCCGTGGCTTACATGTACTCGGCACTCTGGTCGATACAAAGGTGAAAACCTCCAGTGTATGCCTCCACTCTAGAAGGGAATATAAATACAGTGACGTTGCGGAGTCAATTGTGCCTCGTGCAAATTCTAGGTGTTTTGAGTTGCCGATGTCGAGATGAACGTGATAGATTCTGGGGGACATACGAGTTGTGTGCCGATGGATGGGAACTAGGTTCTGACAGCATTGTTGACATTGCTTGTGGAGGCTCTTGGAGGAAGTGGAATACCGTTTGCGTCGGGTTGTTGGCGAGACTATTTCGTAAACGTGTTTAAACTTGTGGAGGTGGATCTGCGTCGGGAGTTGTGAGGTTGCAATCTTTGTGTGTTGTGCGATAATCATGAGTCTAACCACCAGCTGTTAGTTGCTGTCAAGGAACGTAAAGCTGGTCGTACATACCAAAGCTTATCGGTTGCAGGCAACGGAGTTAGGGGAAGATCGGTCAGGTGTCCTTGTCACACAGAAGGTGTGACCCTGGGAACCTGATCGGGAAAGTGGAGTGACAGGGTCAGAGAGTGCCCTGACTGTTATAGGACCTAGTGGCTATTGTACTCGGAAACGCTAGCGGCTTTTGTGGGACATGGACAAAGGATTTGGGACGAAATGGTACATTGTTCTAGATGTTCTGGAAGCACCGGCTGTGTTGGGGGGTGACGATCGTGCCTTGTTGTCGTTATCACGGACTTGGCGGCATGGGGTTGAGGCCCAGGGTATAGAAATTACGGTAATGCATTCAGACGTCAGCCAAGTTTGGAGACGTCGTGGTGAGCTTGTGTGAGAGGCGTGAGAACTCGGTCAGGGGCAGTGGGGCAGCCGTGAATCTTGAATGACAGCTTGCCGTATGGATCGGTGACTCGAAGCAGGACGTACACTGGCGATGGTCATTGTCTTCAGTTCTTTGGCCGTCCAACGCCATATCATCTTCGCCGACAGTGATTTAGACTGCACGCGGCGGACTTCTAGTATCCACTTACGTTTCAGGGGATGGCGAGTCTGTCGTCCCTTCCAGTCGAGCTCTTGAGACTTGTCGTCCGTGCGTGCTTCTGGCTTGGCGTAAAACCAGGAACTTCGGATTCTTATGCAAGACGCACCCCGTTCGAGCGAGCTGGTACACATGCTTACAGCTGTTTGCATTTCGATAGGCGTGTTGAGCTTTCTACACACAGAGGCGGAGTTCGAACGACACGTCAATATTTCTATAGGTAATATTCCCGGCAGAAGGCGCTGAGGAGGGAGATCGAGCCCTCCTGGATATGGAATTCGAATCAAGTGGGGGATGTTGCACCTTTTCCGAGGCTTCAAATTCGCAATAGACGAGGATATATAGATCAGTATGGTGACATGTACTGTCTATCTTGGTGGCTTGGTTAATTCTTACTGTAATTCTTGTGCCAGTGTTTGCAGTGGACGCAATTGGCAGGCCTCGATCTCTTCCTGAGCGCCTCTTATGTCGACCTGCGGTTAAGGTCACCTATAGAAATGTTGACATGACACTCAAACTCCGACTCTGTGGACAGCACGGCTATCGAACGGCAAACAGCTGAAAACGCCGCCCACGTTTGCATTCTGTGTGGGTCCGGGATTCACTGTGTGTGTTGATCTATCCACATGCCGGGATATCGACAATTACTTGCGAGATTTTGATGGCGACTCGGGTAGTATATGACCTGTGAGTAACAGTACTCCGGTGTGGGTGTCGCGGATATGGCCAGAGTCGGATGTGATGTGGAGTAGGGATAAGGTATCGGGGATGGTGGATTGCATGCCAAAAGTGGGTATGGGTTCGTCGAGTCGTGGGGGGTTTGATATTTTGTGTGACCGTCGTCGTATCTGGGTTTGGAGCACCATTGGTGTTTGGATTCGTGTTTACGATCGTTCATGTGATGATGTCTTTTGGGTTCTCACTTTCTTGGTCTCTTTCGCTTTTGATTTCTTGTTTGCTATACACACGATGCCCACGGTTATATCGACTCCTTCCGTATGGTACACTAGATGTGCTCTTCCCAAGAGACTTGGGACTGATCACCCTCTATTCTTCTTGGTTTGATTTCGCTGATACGTAGATCGGGATTCTTAGTGTAAGGCTGGGTTTTACTCAGAGTATTGGATCGGGCTGATACTGGTTTTCGCCTCTGGTGCTCTCTCAACACTGGCATTGGATGAACACTGAACTGGTTGGAATATTCTCATTGTATGAGGCGAAACGGTCTCGAATGTGTTATATTTGTGGGCTTGCAAGAAAATACTGATATATGTGCTCGTATCTACATCTCGGTTGACCCTCGTGTGTGGATGCTTTACTTTGTTGTGATGTGGACGACGTATAGGGCCGCCAGTCTACGAGCTGGAAAAATGAATGCTTTTAGACTGCTTCCTGTGATTAGAATGGGTCGTGATGATAGGAGTAACCTTGCGTACCGAAGCAGTTACTAACAGATCTTCGTCCATCCAGAGGTAGTCGCCGTGTTCAGTCATGACGACCTGTTCTGGGGGTGGGAGTGGAAGGGTCGTGACAGCATGACACCCAGAGGGGACGGGTGCGGGAGCGATACCCGAGTTTGCGTTGTCTTGAGCGAGGTCGCGGGGCGTCATGGATCGTTTAAACCATTCGGGATGGAAGCGGTATATGACAGTCTTACGTCCTGTAGCATCAACATGGGAGATGGCGATGCGAGAACCAGAAACGTAGACTTGTGTCCTCTTGGTGGGCCAGATGAACATGCACTGAGGCCAGGAACCCCAAGGGATCTCCAGAGGCGATTGCGAGAGATTGTCATTGGGTAAGTTCGCGAGTAGATCGTGGATGACAAAGGCCGGAAAGGTCAAGAAGGCTCGGCAGGGATGGTAGCCTCGACTTTGAAGTGGAATTGTGATCATGTTTAATGCGGGGTCGCTGGAAAATGGATATCGGGGAGTATTGTCGGGTGATGTTTGAGAACCGCTCGATATGTGCCAGGAGTTGAGATGGAATGACGGGAATAGCATTATGAGGATGGCTTGCGGCCGTTCGATGGTGTGAACTCGAATTTCGTTTCGAGCAGAGCTCGAGGTGACGATACGTTGACATATAAGAATGTGTTTGCTGTCAAGGAATATGTAATGCGTGCCAAGGAGAACCTGGAATGGATGTAGCAAGTAAAGTGACTGTTTATGGACGCGAAAAGAATGTACGTCGTACCGTTATCAATTGACCGGTCTTCCAGTTGAAGATCGCAATTTCATCCACAACAGAACGATTAACGTAATGAACGGCCATTAGATCGTCGTATGAAGCCACCTTCTCGATCAGGCTGTTAGTCTCGAGCACGTGGTGAAGTTTGATAGAGTGGCTGGTTGCGTCAGGGTGATATCTGCCATCAGTTAGAGAGAGGATGTGAAGTAGGAGGTCTCGAGTCGGGTTCCTGTGGTGATGATGTATGAATTCAAGGTGAACGTAGGATTTTCTATAGGGAATATGCTCGCCTATCGAGATCACCGTCTATGACGATGAGTAGGCCTTGGCTAGGATTGATGTGAAGGGTGAGTATCGTGTGGAGTGTGGGTTGTGGATGGATAACACGCTGTTGATGGGTAGGAGCGGACTGAGAGCCCAGGAATTCCAACACGACAACATCAAGGTTGATTGTGAGGTAGGCGATGACGTGGGATTGATATGTCCATAGGGAATATGGGCTGGCGTTTGTCATTTGGGTCCCATGAATCGATTGTTCTGGCCAGGACTTTGACCACGTTTCTCGACGCTGATTGACCTGATTGAGAAGGTGGAGGCATTGTGGAATTGGGGTGTTGCTGTATGTCCGTGAATGATTGTGGAGCATGCCCGAGCGATAAAGTTTCAGTTTGTACTGCAGTCCGATATCATTGTCGATCAAATTTGCTAACGGTTTGCAGACCTTATTGGAGTTGTGAGGGGAAGTCTGTGTCTTGGAGTATGCTTACCTCTCGACATTTCGTGAGCGAATGCCCATCGAGGCCTGACAGTACATAGGTGAAGACATCAAGTGGAAGAGAGAAAAAAGGCATTGTATGACAATAGCGAAGAGGCAATGGTGCGCGTGTAAAGCCTTTGGCTGATATAGTGACATGAGGCGTAGTCGTGGGATTAATTAGTAAAAGAAGTACAGGGTTCTGTTAGGCGAGGCATCGAGGACTGCTCAGGTGTACCTAATCACAGCACAACAAGCGCGTGTGGCACCGCCACGGCATGCGTCAATGATTTATTTTCTGGTATGGTGAGCGGGAATAAGTACATAAAGAAACGGAGTTGAATCCGTTACATAATGGCGTACAATATGGTACTATTAAGCGTGAACAGAGATTAATGGTAACGGATGGAGTGCGAGTACAAACGGTCATTGTCTGGGGACTTTTGCAGGACTATGTAATGAGAGGTAAACATATTGTTAAGGGTTATCCCTTGTACGGGCACCAGCAGTGCAAATAGTCAGAACGCATTGGAGGGTATGATTGATGTATGCTGGTAATGGGCGACTTGTGAACGTGCTGCCAGAAGAACTTCTGCAATGGTGTGTGGGAAGCGTAGTCTAGGGGATGGGTTGAGCAGTCGATCGTGAGTGACGAACCAGCAGGAGAGGATGTATAATGCGGGAGGCCGTCCACAATGCAGGAGTGGAGGTATGTGTAACGATCATCGCGTGTTGTAGGCGTGTCGACGTGTAGTTCCCGTAGTGTGGGAAGCGAGTCCCAGATTCCAGATGAAAGTTGAAGAAGTGTTTGACGGGGATGTGAAACAGCAGTCGAGGATCGGCAAGAAAGCGCCAATATTTTGAGGGTGGTCAAGCCAGGAATGATGGCGCGGAAATGACGTTCCAACCAGGTCCCGGAAAAGCATACATATAATGACTTGAGTGGAGGAGGGTTTTGAGCAAAGTAATGATGGAGGGCAGGTGGTTGAAATGGCCCTTCGGGGTGTGGTCCAAGGTCGAGACAAAGGATCTCGAGGTTTGGGAAGCGATTGGGGACCAGGATGACGTCGACGGAAGAAGAGCCAGAGATGATTAACTCTTTCATGTCCCGGAAACTCTCCATATGGACAATTGAAGGTGAATATTGCGGTAGGAGTCTTTCTGGAGTATGGGAGATCAAGTAACAGCGCTGGAGAGAAGTGCAGGCGGCCAGGATATTGGCGGCACCATGCAAGCTGAGCTGAAGGTCTTCGAGATGGAGTAGGATCAGTTTATCCCAGGCGAGCTTGACACAGAGAGTCTGGGATTCGGGATTGATGACGCATTGAAAGAGCCTGGCGTATCGAATGGTGAGAACAGACGAGAGGTCGAAGACAGGTTGCCATGACATATATGCCGGTTGATGGTCGATGGAAATAGAAAGGTGTACGAGGTTTTGCATGCAGGAGAGGCTGTAGAACATGGAGTGACATTGGTGAAAGTTGATGCTAATGTAGACGGATTCGAGGCGATGTGCGATGGAGTCAAGGTAGTAGTAGAGTTGACTCCAAGTGCGATAGTCGTCCGTGGCAGATTCAATGGATAGTCCAAGAGGGAGGCTACCTGATCTAGAGAACCAGGTACGTAGAGCATGCACGTCTCTGTCTGTGCGAACTAGAAGCTGGTATCCAGTCCAGAGGCGCGAGCGGTTAGTGGTATGGAAAAAGTTTGAAGATAACATGCGCAGGCAAAACGGGCAGTATTCGGGAAGGTGGCCAATTATTTCGCCTAGAACATCGAGTGGACATCGCTGGATGGGGCTCAGCGAATCGATGAGCAGCGAGGACATGGGAGTGTGGAAGCAGAGACGGAGTGGTGTTGGAACGCTGGGTGTGACGTGCATATAGTCACACTTCGTTGGTGGTGTGTGATTACGAGTCCGTTATTACGAAGTAAGGACTCGTTCCTTTTCAGGCAAAAATTGACCGGACTTTGCGCGGCAACTCCCGAAAATATCAGAGTGGGAAACAGCCCTTTGATCGCCGGACTTCGCCATTTGTGCAACACAATCTACGTACGATTTGGTACAAGTACAGATGTAAGTTTTTGGAATTCAACTATATTGTGTACTCTAACGGACTCGGTTTGCCATGCAGTCGGTGGCCCACACATTCAAGTCGTCAGTGGTAGCCAAGTCTGCGATCGTCAAGGACAAAGTCAAACTGTTGTCCACCACTGATGGCAGCGGAGGAGCACTCGTGTTGCATATCTTCGCCATGCAGCACCCATTCAGCGTCTCATCCTTGGGTCGACAAAGCCCTTGAAAGAATACTGGCGACAAGACTAAGGACTTGGCACGGATGTTGATATGTAGCGTGAAGGTGGTGGTCAGATGTCGAGCGCGCGGTAGTGTGGCTGTCTTGGAGCGGGTTATTGCCTTTCATGAGATGGACTTGAGCTGGCCATCGCATTAGTTGGGTTTTTGGTTTGCCGGTCTTTGTTCGTGTATGGTTTCTTGTTTATCATACGTGCGATGCCTACAGTTAGATCGACTGTTGAATTAATGTTGATGCGGTATTAGATTGGTTCGAAAGTCGGGTCAAGGGTGTTGTGTTCTTGAGGCTGTAAGAAAGTATTGATACACACGCTCGTTCTACCTATAGGTCGACTGTGGCTATTGGCTAACTCGTGTGCGGGGACTTGGGTTTGTTGATGAGGCGTAGGGCCGGTGGTCTACGTGGTTGAAAATTGAATGGCTTTGGACTGTTTGGCGTGATATTAGGAGTTCTACATATCGATGCGGTTATAAACAAGTCTTCATCGAACCAGATGTGGTCAGTGTGTTCAGTTGTAATGACTTGCTCTGGTGCTGGCAGCGGAAACGTCGTAACCGGGGTGGCCCCGTGGGGTGGAGATCCGGGGGGTGATACCCAAGTTTAGGTTGTCTTGGTTGTCTTGAGCGAGATTGCGAAGCGTCATTGGTCGTATGAACCATTCGGGTGGAACTGATATATGGAAATCTTGAGATCTGTGTCATCAACAGATCTCAAGATTTCCATTGCAAACGTGGGCGGCGAACGAACGACACGTTGCTGATTGTATGGGAAGGGAGAAGAGGCAAGGGCGCGCGTGTAAAGCATCTCGCTGATGATGGCACGAGGCGGAGTCATAAAATTACATTAATTAGGAAAAGAAGTACGGCGGTGCAGTATCTAATCTTGGCAGAACAACCGCGTGTGTGGCTGTGTGATTGACCGTTCTGAATATGTACCCTAGCATGAGTTGTAAGTACAAGAGCGCTGGTGGTGGTATCTAACATGGCGCTATTGTTGTTCATGACCGTCAAGCCCGTCGCAGCGTCGGTTGATGATTAGTTTTCTGATGTCAAGGGACAGCTTTTCAGTGAGGTATCGCTATGTATATGTGCGATATAAAAAGTCTACATCAAGTGCGATACAAAAGGGTGCGGGGTGGGATCCGTTAACGGGGGACAACACGACAAGTCAGAAGAAAGCCAGAGAGGAAGAAGGAAGAGAAAATGAAGTGCAATCAGGAATGGTCGCGGTCTGGGAATTTGGGAGATGAACTATGTGACCATTGTTAATGCAACGTAAAGGGTTCGTGCTTGTGTGGGGACCAGCAGTCTATATTTTCAGGCCTCATGGATGGGTGGAGAACCAGGTATGGACGTCTCTGTCTGTGCGAAGTATAAGGTCGTATGCAGTCCAGAGGCGCGAGGGGTTAGTGGTATGGGAAAAGTGGGAAGAGAGGATGCGGAGACAGGCCGGACAGTATTCGGGAGGGTGGCTGATTGTGTCGCCGAGAACGTCGAGTGGACGTCGCTGGATGGGGCTCAGCGAGTTGATGAGGAGTGATGACATGAGAGAGGTTGGTGTCGAGGCAGAGACGGAGGGGTGTGTCGGAAGGTGAGATGTGATGTGCATACAGTCACACTTCGTCGAAGGGGTGTGTCGGAACGTGAGGTGTGATGTGCATATAGTCACACTTCGTCGGAGGGGTATCGCACGTGGTGGTACTTTCTGTAGTTGTCAGAGCGTCGACTCTTACTGTTGTCCGCCACTGACTGCAGCGGAGCAACGCCAGTGTCGTATATCTTCGACATGCAGCACTTGGTCAGAGACTCTTCCTCGAGTCGGCAAGTGGCTTTCAAGAAGATTGACGACGAAATCGAGATCTTGATGCATCAAGTCCGGCAGTTCAAGTCACAAAGAAATGGCCATTCCATCGCATCCACCCTACCTGTCGAAGTGATCAGTGAAATTTTCATGATTACACAAGTTCAGACGTACGACCCGGATGACCCAGTCTCGACACTGAAACTGTGGTTGTCGATCACTCATGTCTCTCGTCATTGGAGGGCCGTGGCACTGGAGTGTTCGCAGCTCTGGACACCTATTTACTCGCTGCCTGAAGCAGGAATCCAGGAATTTTTGTCTCGTTCCAAAAAGGCCGCTCTTTTCGTTGATATCTGGCGATCACCTGTCTCCCAAGATCAAGACGGTGGGGATTATTCGGATGTTCTCCTTGCCACCGTCTTTTCGCAGTGTTCTCGAATTCGAGAGCTAAGGCTTCGGGGTTGGGGTAACTCGGTCATGGAGTATCTGACGTGCGGGTCTGCCCCGGTGTTGGAGGTTTTGTCTATAGATGGCAGCTATGGTCCGGATGACGTTGTCGATATCGGAGTCGACGTTGATATCTTCCATGGGACGACTCCACGACTCAACACATTATCCTTGGACAACTGTCGTGTTATCCCCCAGTGCTGTTTATTTGCAGACAGCCTAACAACTCTTGACATGAAAGATTGCCCCATGGGATCAACCGTGATATGGTTGACTATCATCCGCGGGTTGTCGCGTTTGGCAAATCTCAGCCTACTGCATTGCTTTACCGACAGATCGGGTGTTGACTTTCCACCGATCCCATTTGATTTCGAGGTCGTTTCTTTGAACTACCTCTCGACATTGGCCATAGCAGGGTGGTGTTTCAAGACGGACCTCGACTTCCTGGCGCATATAACCTTCCCGTCACACACTGAGGTCGAATTTGCCTCTGGAACTGGCCGATTTTTGTCGTTGCCACGGTCCACATCGGCTCCTTTGATTGACTTTCTCCGGGTTCAACAGCGGTCCCGGCAAGGCCGACCACAGATGCAACGCCCGACTATCAGGTTGACGGATGGCCTACCCGCTGACGACGTTGGGATTAATTTCTCACTTTGTGATGAAGTGGATTATATACGCTTCAATACCCATGGTCTCCTTTTGGTGGACTGTGACGCGATCTTATGGACAGAGCTCAAATCTCTCGTTGATTCGTCCGATTCGATCACGTTGTATATCTCTTGTATGATGACGTCGGAGGCGTTTAGAAGCTTATCGTATGAGCTGCCGAATGTTAGGGTTGTTTGGTGTTCGAATGGCGCTGTTGCACCGTTTTTGTCAGTGCTAGGGTCAGGTTGGTTGAACGATTGTCTTGTGTAGCTCTCGAGTGCTAATGTCGATATAACAGTGTCGGGGGAATATGTTGCACCAGTGGCGCGAGATCTTTTGGGGTCACAGAACACATGGGTAGAGGCAGTCCCGGATGGTTCACAGCCACTGTCTTTCAGTTTGCTGAGGTCCGTCGGCTTGTACCACGTCTCAGTTTGTAAGTTCGCACCCGCTCTTTTGAGGGCATTGCGCTTTCGCGGTGCAGTTGGACAGCCCGTCAAGACAGTCCGGTTCTTCGAAGTGGAGGACGTCGAGGAAGAGTTTCTTGATATGGTACAAGAGCTGGTCCGAGATTTGCGTTATGAGCCCGGAGTTTGGTGGGGTGACACAATGGAATGAGGGCATGGTCGGTTATGGTGTGTACTAAAATATTGGGCCTTGCATCGGTACTGGCTTGTTGCTGTTTTTGTGGTATTTTGTGTAACTTTATGTTCGTCGATGTGAACGATCCATTGTTATGATTGAGGCCTGAAAATGCCCTTTTTGACTTGAATGGAATTCTCGTAATAAAGATAGTTCTTGCTCGAAGCAAGCAGATATATACGTGGTGAACAGGCAAGGGTGGTCCTCCCAAAGTCTTCGCGACTTTCAAATCGTTGTCATGCAATCGATCTTGTCCCCAGGAGTCCTGCCTCACGAAGCGTGAACTTGGGGATAATACACCCTGTAGCGGCGGTTCTGGGTGACACGAGAGAGAGAGAGAGTGAACGGAGAAACGTGACACTCTGTGAGACGTGTCACCCCCATCGTCACTCGATTGCACTCGAGTAAACCTTTGTTTAATCCCGATACATTGTGACTGTTCGTGACAGTTCTGTGGAACGCCCTTCTCGTTGGTGTTATAAGATAAACCTTGGGATGCAATGTTATATGAAAGATATATGGTGAGGTGGCGGTTAATATGCCGGTGAATGCCCGGTTATCTCGGGAGGAATGCCGGGAAATCACGCGCTCTTGATGGCGTGGACAGCTGATAGTCACGTGCAGGCGTGGGAATCCAGCGAGCCGCGTCCCTGACTGGCCACCACTGACTGCAGTGCACGTAGAAAGCGCCTTTTGTATGCGGTGGTCGTTTCGTCGGTTGGCTTGGAGAGTATCGATTAACTATTTTTCATGAACATTCGGTATGTGGTGAGCTGTGCTTTGTCGCTGCAAAATCGTAGTTGGTGGGGAAAGTGTGATTGATAGCTGGGATTGTCCGCATCGGTTGATCTGGGCACAAGTTTGAATTATATTGATCAAGTTCTATCCAGGGTATATACAGCTTGTGTTATGTAGCTAATTTCGTAGGTAGTAGTGTAGGCTGGTTAGGAGCGCTCGTATTCCGCCAACTGTAAGAGCACATGTCATGACGTGTCATATGCGAATCTTGGCTGGGCGCGAGGAGTATCAGCGTATCAAGTTCTCTTTGTCGAAGTTAGCACTGACCGAGTGTGGGTGCTATCGATCTGTGTGGGTGCTATCGATCTGTGTGGGTGCTATCGATCTGTGTTGGTGTCACCTCGTATGTTACGTTTGGGCTGTCCTCGTTGTTGTTACCATCAATTCTAAGGTTGAACTGTGTTTGACGAACGGGGATTGCGCTGCCAACGCTAGCGATGTTTGCCAGGGTGGGTATGTGGCTAGTGCATCAGCCGTAGCATACGCGACTGTATTATTCTAACCTTCGTGTAAGTGTCTCCAACTTGGGTTGATTTGGGTTTTCCTACTTTCGAAGTGCATGACTAGCGTTTGTCGCTGGATGAGCGTGTTTGGAATGTCTTCGAGAGATGTCCTTACAATCCAACGGATCAGGATCAGCTGTGGACATTTGGTTTGCCACCATCTTGTGTCCAGTGTGGGTCCTTCTTGAATCCATGCCCGTTCCGGGGGTAAGATCCATGTCAGTACACTCGCTCTTCGCCTACCACCCCTTGTTACCATGACCGTTCCGAGTAGTAATATCCGTGTTAGTACAGTTGGTCTTCACCTACCACCCCCCGGTTACATGGTGTCTCTAGTTATATTGTCGTCGTCGGGACCTGTCCTGCGCGTCCTACAGAGTCTCCTTGCTCTTATGAATCCCTACCTAGCCGTGTGTTAGACCGGATATTTATTACAGTGGATACTCACCTTCGATGCTTCGGAATCCTCTGGGTGTCGTGTATCCAACGCCTTGGGTTATGATCCAAGATCGATACGTCCAAATTTTGGTAGAGGTGGATGGTGCTGTGCGAGAATTGATCACCTTCGTGATACACCCGATAGGATAGATGCCATGTTGGGTCGCCTGAACAGTGAAGGCGTGGATGGCTAGAGAATCAAAGTTAGCCAGTTTTGGGAGAACGTCAAGACTTACGTTATGATAATCACCCAGTCTCCTTCTCCAAAATGATTCCAAAACGGCCTGAAGTTGAACCTGATGGCGGCCTGTAACATGCGCGCAGCGAAGTATACGTGGCGTGATTGGCCGTTTGCTTGCCACCGCCGGGCGCGTATCTGAGAGTTATATGTACTGAACGATCGAGTCTCAAAGACACTTACTTGGTATTGGAAGCCTTCGTCGGTACTCATCGTGATTGTTAGCGGATTGAACTGAAAGTAACAACGACCCACGTACCATCGCGGGTCAGGACGAAAAAAGCTGTATCTGGTGAGTTACTTACGTTTTAGCTGGTTTGAGCTTATTGCTTTGTTACTTTTGTCGCTTGAGAGCTTTCTTAGCTAGCGCTCGCGATGCTGGTGACGCGTGTGGGCGGTTGTGGGAGAGGTTAGACGCCAACGGTCGAGACGGTGTCGGTATGGGAGAGAAAAGGGTTCGGGCGTCGGAAGTGTGATATGATAACGAAACGGGAGAAGCATGACGTGATTGTACCCTCTCAGTCGATTCCTCATCCCCATTAGGCGTTTCAAAACAGATCGGGGCGTATTCTGGTGTTTGAGGGTGCGGGGTTTTTGGTACAGGCAGCGGAGAGGGTGGTTTTTCGTTGTGGGTGGTACTTTGAGCTTTGGCTGGGGTTGAGATGGGCAAGTTGCGGGACGACGGAGATCGAGGTTGGTGGTACTTACGAGTGGGCGCTGTCTCGGGAATCGGGCGTGTTTTTGGCGGTAGAGTACAGCCTGCGATTCATGAATATCTTTGACAGTTTCTATCCTAATGTACGTACCGTCCTTTAGCCCGTTAATTGAAGTCAACCGATGGCGTGGATCGACAGTCTTGATCTCATCATCAGCCTTGTATCTATCAGTCAAAATCTCGCCGAAATGTGGCTGTTGTTGCGGTTGGTCCAACGCATTCACGAATCGAAGATATCGACAGACTATATCTTTGGCAGGATCCTTCGTTGCATTCTAGGACTGTTCAGCCAGGCTACCGAAGCTCGAGAAATCGTACAACTCTGACTTCACCTGGAATTAGTGTCGTTCAGATCGACGTGTCCCTGTCCATCTGATACCCGTCCTCTCGACTGACTAATTATGCACGATATGCCGCTATGGGAACGATGGAAGAATGAATGTCTTGTTATCTCTAACTTCGACTTCGTCAGTCGACGCGATGCGTCCAACTTTCCAAATCCCATCGATATATTCCACATGTGTGGTGCTGTCTGGCAAGGTTACAAGGGAGATGGTGGTTATGCAAAGTACGGAACTGGGGCTGTTGATTAAGAGAGCTATGGGACAGCCCAGCACGGGGTAACTCGACGACACTTGAGTCTTTTCTAGATTTTTAAGGTATATCCTGACCGATGAATGCCACTGTGACCCCATCCATCTTGTCAACGAATACTCGCGAGATATGGCAGGTGAAAGCGATGTGACCCGTGTGATGGCACTGACGGATTGTGTCGATGAGTTCCTTGAAGGGAGATCGTGAAGTTTTGCTAATAAGGTGGGCGTTGTGTCCTCGTTTCTTGCTTGAAGATTCTTACGGTGGGGAGAGCCTAAACTTTGGACAAGAAGCCCTAAATCTGGTTGTCCGATTTTTGTACAGTTAGTCCCCGGGAGTGATGTTCTCGACCTAGTTGTCGTGATCCCCGAGACCAGATGTGAATCTTATACAGCGTAGGTTTCTTGTTGTGTCTATTCTACTGCGTCGGTACCTGACAGCATGATCCGTCTCTTTTTCATAGCCAAGAGTCAAGAATGGCTTTATATTTGGTCGACGGATTTGCTTTGAGAGTATTTTAGTAAGTAGTTCGTTTAGATTCTAGAGATAATCGATGAGTTGCCGTTGGGGTGGTCCTCGTCTATTGTGATGACCGCATACACCGAGTTTCTTCTACCCTATTGTGGCTTACTGCGGTGTGTTAGTGGTCGTAGGTATTTGAATGAGCGTGATATTGTCATTCTAGTCAAGTTCACGACGCCGAGTGATCTTTCGGATGGCGAGCTTTCCGTGTTGTATGGGACTTCGAAGGAATCGGACTCTCGTCAAGGTTTTTCTATTGCCGTTGTGTGGTAGTGTCCTAGGTAGAGCTGGTGAAAGTTCTAAGCTGAAATTCTGTTCTTGCGCAATGAAGGAAATGCTGATATTGGATTGGTCGTCACTGAGTGCAGTGGTGGAGTTTCAAGTCCCGGCGGCAGCTGCCGAGACACGTCGTCCCCATTGGCCGCATTTGATTTCGACGATACGAGTGACGCAGCGCTGGATCGCGTTTGGTCAGTTGCATGTGTCCCATGAAATTTGGCTGCAGTGGTTGACCTCTTTCCGCATCGGCGGAATTAAAATTTCCATAACTTTTTATCTGGATGTTTGCACCTGATCCTGGGCTCATTGCGATGGTATAATACTCCTCCGTGCGCATGCATAAGTTGCTAATATATAGGTGAAGTTCTTGCAGCGTTATATACGTTCTGGATGTGGTGGATATGCGGCGTGAAAATGCCTTAGGGCGCTGCCCCGTTGTTAAGTGATTTGTTCCAGAATTTTCCAGTCTATGCTTTCGAGGCGTTCTGCTCGAATTCCGTGAGTGGACTTCAGGATCGAACGTTTCCGTCGAAGGGTGGCAGAGTGAACTGAGTTGATAACTTGGGGATGGTCAGACTGTTGGGAAATATATGCGCAGTAAGAGTAGTACTCATGGATCTCTGGTATCTTGTTTCAATGTCGCTTGCTTCAGAGTTGCGTTTGTGGTGAATGTCGTTTTGCTTTGGGTTTTGTCGATAATGGGCGAACGGTTATAGATTATTGCTGCGGCACCATGGCCGCATCGTTCAAGTTCTGGTTCTCTAAATCTGTTCAAACGTGATCCCGTCTTCAAGTACGAAGTTGTCGGATGGTGTAGTACGGTTTGGCGTTCTCTCTCTATCAGAATGTGAGGCTTGTTGATTGTATAGTGATGGAAATGTCGGCACGGCGATATCGAGCAAGTTGAGCGGCACGCGGTTGTGGTATTCCATTGATCACAACTTCGATACAACCGAACTTTTGATTAGAATGAGACGGACACGAACGCTGACCTTGCCAATCATTCCGAGGCAATAATATACCTGGCCCGACCTCTGACGACCCTAACTCTAACCCCAACTGCTAACCGTCCTCACTCAAGTAACCGCCCCTAAGCACCGTCAGCGATGTAACGTGAACTCTAACCTAACCTAACGAAGCATGCCAAGGCAATAATATGCCCACCCTAAATCTAACCCTAACGGCTAACCGTCCTCACTCAAATGGACGTCCCTACGGGCCGTCAGCTGAACTGTAATCTAAACCAAACTCTAACCTAATCTGACCGAACGTTGAAGGCGAACAATGATAATATATTTTCACCTTGCCTGGGTGGATGGCGTGAAATTCAATTCAAGCAGCTAAAAAGCAAGTCAAATGTATATGATGACACAAATGCAGTTGTTGTGCGTTCGATTCTGAGCCTGGAACGGAGAGGCAAATCTTGAGCGTGTGTTGGAGAACTGGCTCATATCTGATTTGATGCTGTGTTTCGAGTACATGCAGCTGTTTATACCAATACTTGCAGACGTGGTGGCGAGTTATGACAGTGTGAAGTAGACTGATGTTGCGCGGGGTTAGGAATGAATTTATTTATTTAGTAGAATACTTGAGTACGGTGAGTATATGTACGAGGCGAGTGTGTTGCCGTTTGCATGGTCGGACAATGGGCCGCGTGGAACCGGAGAGTCAGAGATCTGGGTGGTGGATATATGCGCTGTGGGGCTTAGGATGAGGTGGGGGTAGACAGGCGCAAATGGTAACGCAAAGGTGAGGAACGTCGTACTCGAAGCATATATGCACTACACAGATGGTGGTGATGAAGCGATGGGTGTGGCGGTGGGAGGGGATAGTGACAGGAAAGGCGGGTCAAGGGATGTCTTACCGGAATGGAGAGGTGGGTGCGCGACAGAGGCAGGCAGGACGGGCAAGAGGTGCCAGAGTAGAGGGCAGGGCGGCGGCGCTGCCGCCGCCAGCCGCCCTCGGCCCAATACGGCGGTGGTGTCTCAGTTTCAGAGTGAGGAAACACCGAGTGGAAGGTGTGAGCCCAAAACGGGGAGAAATGATCGACCGATCGCTTCTCGATCGTACCCCTATGCTCGATCACAAATGCGGGGGCGAATATGGCCGCTAATAGGTATAGGTTGTATCCATTGGCAGCTGTATACAAAGGATTTATTGCTTGGATGTGACCGACAACCTTATCGGGAGGATAGACTGGAATGGTTGTCGTCAAAGCAAAGGTGTGGACTGGTGGAATACTTTGCAAGAAAGGTGCCCAAAGGTTGGAAACCCAGACTCCGTCGAGAAGTAAGTTGTAATTTGTCTATCCAAGTGTTAGTTGTGGGACTTAGAGAGCTAACAAATCATGACACACCGAAAGCAACTGTTCCATGTATTTGAGTCGGAACACTTTCAACTCAGAAAGCCGACCAACTAATGGTCCGATCTCCCGAGCTCGGGGTGTATTCCATGCATACAGGGAATGGAGGTTGAGTTCCTCTATCCGAATGAGTGTAAGTGCTTCAATAAACTTTCCGAATGCATCAATATCTTCGGCCTCGGTCTCGATCAAGACGAGCGATCCGAATGTCAGAGGTGGAATCCGTCGGTGCAGTACCCTCGCCCAATCCATGACCATCTCAGCAAATGCATTCTGTTCACCTAATCCCAACCGATAAGTGTTGAATGGTGGTATTGGCTTCTCGTAAACCATCCGATACTCGTCGGAAGAGAGAGAACCGAAAACAAAGTCCTGGATTAAAAAGTAATTGATCGTGTTTGACCATACTTCCTGGAGTTTTGTGTCTAGTAGTCGCATGTGAGAATACACAATTCATGCCCAACAAACTACTTACTAGGTACACCGACAGTCAAAGGAGTGATCGAGAGAGACGACATGATGGTTGTAGCTGAAGTACGAGCTTACGACAGCTTATCGTGTTTGTTGCCTCGTGTAGATTCACACCACATGTCATTTGAGCTGTGCAATATGATTTATTTATTCCGATATACACTACATTACAGTGAATAGCTACATGATTGAATTATATAGAACGATAAGTAATGAAAACTGAACCAAATGAGTCTGTGCTATCAGGTAAACAACTATATGCATGTCGCGAGCACAACCACACGACTACCCTACTGGTATGTGAGTGGGAGTGATACGAGAGGGGGAGAGAGAGAGAGAGAAGGGTTGACAACTACAAATCGGAATATAAAACCACTCCGACTCGCATCAGTTCACACCGACAGCACATGCCACCAACTCGTACAAAGATAGATCTATCGTGGGCTGGTCACCACACGACTCTCATCTTAACGAGTCAGTAGAACAGCTAACAGCTGCTGCTACTCGTGTTGGAGTGAAGCAAAAGAGGGGGAGGGTGGACCATATCCATCAAATATAAGTCTATACGAATATATAAAGTTTAAAAAACCACGGCATATAAAATGTATACGACCAGCAGTTAACCAAAGACAAACCACCACCGACCCATACCTCGCCACACTGAGAGCACATGCTATCAACTCGCATGAACATGGGTTCATCGTGGGCAATAACCACACGACTTCCACATTCACGAGTTGATAGAACAGCATAAGCTGCTGCTACTCGGGTCAGTGTGATAGGAGGAAAGGGAATGGCGACGAATATATAATAAAAGCAAAGAAAATAACCCCCGAACCCATACCAAATCACACCGAGAGCACATGCTACCAACTCGCACGAACATGGGTTCATCGTGGGCGATAACCACACGACTTCCACATTCGCGAGTCGGTAGAACAGCCAGAGCTGCTGCTTCTCGGGTCGGTGTGATAGGAGGGAAGGGGACAACAACAAATAGAACACGAAGGTAAAAGAAATAACTCGCCGACCCAGCCCGACTTGTACCGAAAGCACATGCTACCCAACCCGAACATTCTGGGCCAATCGCAGAGAGAATCATACGACTCCATATATGTTGGGCGAGGTAGAACAGCCAAAGCTGCTGCTACTCGGGTCGGTACAAGAGGAGGGAACGACGAAGAAAGAATGTAAAATAAAAACAAAACGAACAACAACAAAACAAATCGGTTTAACTCCCCGACCCATCTATATGCACACCGAGAGCACATGCTACCAACTCAACCGAACATGCATCCATCGTGGGCAATAACCACGCGACTTCAACATTGGCGAGTTAGTAGAACAGCCTAAGCTGCTGCTACTCGTGTCGGTGCCATACAAGGGAAGGGGACCACGACAAACATATAATAAAAACAAACTAAATCACCCCCCGACCCAACCCAACTCGCACCAAGAGCACATGCTACCAACTCCGACAAATGGTTCCATTGTGGGCTTGTCACCACACGACAGTTCCATATTGACGAGTCAGTAGAACAGCCGAAGCTGCTGCTACTCGAGTCGGTGCGATAGGAGGGAACGACGAACATAGAAAAAAACCCCGACCATAACCAATTGCACCGAGAACACATGCTACCAGCTCAACCGATACCAAAACGATCCCCGGCGTGAGCCAGAAGACTTCCGATATTGGAGAACCAGTAGAACAGCTATAAAGCTGCTGCTACTCGAGTCGGAGCAAAGGAAAAGGCCAGGGGTCGCCCACAAAGGTAGGCGAAAAGAAACGAACAAAATCGGAAAAAATAAATAAATCGATAACCGAAACATACCCGATGCACCCCCTAACATCACCACAACTCCCGATAACCTTCCAACATCCCACCCGACCGATAATAACATAAGTCCCACCTAAAAATCAACACAATAGTTAGTCAACGACGAAAACGACAAAAAAAACAACAACAACGAAAAAAAAACTCGCCGACAACAGCCGACATGTCACCCACAACACCGACGACATCGGAAAACCCGACGGCGACGGTCACAAAGGCAACCGACGACGATGACGACGACGACCACCCCACAACAACCAAAACAAAAAAAAAACTCACAAAATTCATCGGAATAGGCTATAATAATAGCCAGAACACTTACCAAACCTCCCAATCGGCATTCCGACAGCCAACAGGGGAGGGTGCCCAAGGGGAGCACCAAAACCAAGGCATGGTGGTGGTAGGAGGACAAGAGGGAAGGGCGGGAAGAAGTAAAAACTCGGAATTGATCCCCATCAAAATCCAGTCAAGGGGCTGAGTCCGGACTTTCCGACCCTTGCACAGCCGCTTGATCCGATGTTTTTAGACTTTTGATCCGATCAAAAAAGGGTTTTTTCGGATTTTTGACTCGTTCTTTGGTGTTCCCTTGCACTCCGACTTGTCCATTGGGTTTTCCCTCCCTCCCCAATGTCTTCCATGCTATAAACAATACCCACAGGTGCCAAGGTAAGTTGTGCATCGGTTGATGCTATGTTTTAACTTCCTCGTGTGTATAGGTATCATGTTTTGTCGTGGAATCGGAACGCCGACGACAATAAAATTCAAAGTAAGTCATTCGTTACTCGTGTGATATTAACAAGTGTTGTCGTAGGTTGTAGCTATGTCGTGAGCATGTGCACGACATTGTAAACTAATCCGAAATGCTATCGGATTGGTTTATGAACATTCGGTAAGTGTTGTCGTAGTTCAATCGGAACTACGACGACATTGAAAATTCAAAGTGAGTTCTTTGTAACTTAGCCGATACTAATAAGCATTGTCGTAGGTTGTATCTATGTCGTGTACATGTCCACGACATTGTGAACTAATCCGAAATGCTCTCGGATTGGTTTATAGACATTCGGTAAGTGTCGTCGTAGTTCCGATTCAAAGTGAGTTCTTCATAACTTTTCCGATACTCATAAGCATT